>WOXC01003133.1:0-174359 GCA_011680675.1 Gymnobelideus leadbeateri | reverse complement strand
CTCCCATACCCCCTTCGACTTTTCCATTAGAGCAAGGTGAATCTCTGTGCCCCAATGCCTGCACATCTTATCTCCCAATTACATGCAAAATAGTATTAATAATAGTATTTATATACATTTGAAACATATAATTTTAAAACTTCGAATTCCAGATCCATTCCCTTCCTCCCTTGTCACCCACACCCTCTGGGAAGATAAGCAGTTCAGTATGTGTTGTACATGTATAGCTATGCAAAACATTACCATAGTAGATATATTGTAAAAGACTGCTTATATTTCCCTCCCACCCATCCCACCCCCCACCTGGTCCATTCCCTACTTTGATCCTGTCCCCTCTTCGAAAGTGGGTACTTCCAACTTTCCCTCCCCCCAGAATGCCCTCCCCTCCATCTTCCCCACTCTCATCCCCCTTCCCCCTTCTCTCCTGCAGGGTGAGATATCCCATTTAGTATGTATGTCATTCTCTCCCTGAGCCAAATTCAGTGAGAATATGGTTTTGCCTTTTTGCCTTTCTGTTCTTCCCCTCCCCTGCAACCACTTCTCCTTGCCTCTTCTACATGAGATAGTGTACCCCACCCTGTCTCCCCAATTCCTCTTGCCACATTCCTCTCTCACTTATTAACTTCACCCCTTAAGTATCATCCCTTCCCACAAAATTCAACCTCTGCCCTCTATCCATGTATACCTGTAAACATATATACACACACATATTCACCTGTGTATTCATATGCCCTTCTTCAATTATTTTCATACTGAGAAAGGTTTCATCAGTTGTAGTTATTGTTTTTCCATGTAGGAATGTAAATAGTTCAACTTTGGTAAGTTCCTTTTGATTTCTTTTCCCTGATTACCTTCTGAAGCATCTCTTGCTTCTTGTATCTTAATGTCAGATTTTCTAATCAACTCTGGTTTTTTCATCAAGGATGCTTGAAAGTTCTCTATTCCACTGAATGACCATATTTTCCCTTGAAACATTGTACACAGTTTTGCTGGGTAGGTGATTCTTGGTTTTAATCTCATGTCCTTTGCCCTGTGGAATATCATATTCCATGCCCTTCGATCCCTCAGTGTAGAAGCTGCCAGGTCCTGTGCTATTCTGATTGTGTTTTCACAATATTGAAATTGTTTCTTGGGGTGGCTAGGTGGCACAATAAAAGTGTCGGCCTCAGAGTTGGGATGACCCAGTATCGAATCTGGCCTCAGAAAATGAGCACCCACACATAAATAATGACTAGCCATGTAACCTTGAGCAAGTTACTTAACCCCAATTGCTTTAAAGAAAAAAAAAGAAAGAAATTGTGTCTTGCCTGCTTGTAGTATTTTCTCCTTGATCTGGAAATTCTGTAACCTGGCTATAATATTCCTAGGAGTTTTCTTTTGGGGATGTTTTTCAGGAGGTTGATCAATGGATTCTTTCAACCTCTATTTTGCCCTTTGGGTCTAAAACATCAGGGCAATTTTCCTTGAGAATTTCTTGAAGGATGATTTCTAGGTTCTTTCTTTGATTGTGGCTTTCAGGTAGTCCAATAATTTTTGAATTATTTCTCCTGGATCTATTTTCCAGGTCAGTGGTTTTTCCCATGAGATATTTCACATTGCCTTCTATTCTTTCATTTGTTTGGATCTGTTTAACAGCATCTTCATTTCTCATAAAGTCATTCGCTTCCATTTGCTCCAGTCTAACTCTGAAGGAATGAATTTCCTCAGTGAGCTTTTGGATTCTTTTTCCATCTGGCAAATTTGGCTTTTTAAGGCATTCTTCTCCTCATTGCCTTTTTCAGCCTCCTTTGCCATTTGAATTAGTCTGTTTTTTAAAGTGTTATTTTCCTCAGTCAGGCTGTTGACTCTCATTTCATACTTTTCCTGCATCCTTCTCATTTCTCTTCCCAATTTTTCCTCCATTTCTCGTATTTGGTTTTTTAAATGCTTCTTAAGGTTCTCTATGGCCTGTAACCCGCTCATATTGTCATTTGGGCCTTTTGGTGCAGGATTTCTGACCTCACAGTCCTCCTCCCGTTCCATATTTCGATCCTCTTTGCCCCCAAAATAGGAGTCGAATGTTGTATTTTTCTGTTTATTTTGTTTCCTTTGCCTAGGCATGTTGCCATTTAATTACTTGACTTTTGGGCTTGTTGCCACAATACGACTCTGCCACCAGACAGGGGAGCTTCCGTCCCAAATGTTGGGGGTATTCACAACTTCCGGAGGTATTAGTTGGGTGGCCTCTGTGAAGCCTCCACATGCTCTGGCAAGCTGGACACACACCCCAAGACCTCCACCCCACACTGCAATCCAGATCCAGGGAGGTTAAAGCAAGAGATATTAACCCCCAGACTGATTGCTGGATCTCCCTACAGTTTGCAGGCCAGGAGCTGGAGCTGCCACTGAAAACTACAAAATGGTGTGTCTCCTCAGTGGCTTCTAGCCCCCAGGGGAGGAAGCGGACACATTCCCCAAATACTGGTCCTGAAGTCCATAGGGCACTAACCTCTCCCTTTGTCCTAGGCATGTCTGTGCTGATAATTCTGGAATTGCCACAGCTGCTGGTATTCTGGGGTCCCTCCAGCTGGCTGCTGGCCCTGCCGCCCTGGGGCTAAAACCGAGGCTCACTCAGGCCTGGGCTCAGCTCCCAGAGCACTGCGCTGTCGGTTCCCAGTACGCTGTACTGCCCGCTTTCAGAGCACTGTGCTGTCCACTCTCAGAGCGCTGCGCTGGCTGCTCTCTGCCAGGCTGCCGGGCTGTCCTCAGCAGGAGGTTAGCTTCTGTGTCATTCTTTGGGTGCTGAAGCTCCAGCAGTTGTTCAGAGTCCCCTCTTACATGATTTTGCAGTGGTGTGGGCTGGAGCGCAGTAGAAGTGTTGTTTCTACTCCGCCATCTTGGCTCCGCCCTGAGAATTGTTAAATTTTTAATGACTTGTTAATGGTTATTATTTAGAATGTGGAGAGATAAAACAGACTTTTGTTAATTGCAGTATGTGGGTGTTATTGTACATGGTACATATTGATACTCATAACTTTTCTAATAATGAAAGTAATTTCTTAGGGATTACACTTGTGAAGAACATATTTGCATCTTTTTGCTTCATTCATTTATCAGCACCTACTGTGTGCTAGGTGCTGGTGATACAAAGACAAAAAGAAAATCTAGTCTCTGCTCCAAAGAATCTTGTCTTCTGTTGGGGTGAAATAACATTCAGAAAATTAGATACAAAATTAGATGCCTAATAAATACAAAATAGTTTCTGATGGGAAATACTTAGGAGATCAAGATAAGCTTGCTGAGCTTTGACAAAAGGTAGAGATTCTGCATAGTGGAGGTAAAAGAGGGTCAACACTCCAGATATGAAGGGGACAGCCTAAGCGAAGGCACAGAGACATGCAGTGCAGTGTTCTTTAAGTAGGAAAGGAGAAGTAGACCTGTTTGGCTAGAATATAAAGTACATGAAAGAGAATAATGTGCTCGGTAAGTTTGGAAAGATAGGTTGGGGCCAAAGTTTGAAAAGATTTAAAAACCAACCAGGAGTTCTTATTTTATCCAAGAGACAAGAGTCTCTTAAGCAGTGAAGCGATGTGGTCAGAATATCAGTTGCCAGTTTGTCAGCTGTGTGAAAGATGAATTGGAGAGAGGTTGGATAAAGGAAGACCTATTTGGAGGCTATTGAAACAGTCTAATCTAGAGGAGATGAGAGCCTGAACTAGAGCGAAGCGGACGGATATGAGAGATATTGTGGAGATAGAATAGATAAAACTTAGCATTAACAACTAATTGAAAAAGTAGGGTGAGGTAGAGTGAAGAGTCAGATAATGCTACAGTTGCAGGCCTGGATGCCTGGAACAGTGGTTCCAATCTGAATCCTCACAGAAATAAGAAAATTAAGAAGGATAAGAGGGAGAGTTTTGAGGAAAAGATAAGTTTTGCTTCAGACATTTTGAGTAATTTGCAAGAGATAATGGGGCAAGGTTTATAGAATAGTCAAAGAAATCACAAAGAAATGTTAAACCTATGAGAAATGAAGAAATTACCAAGAGATTGGTTATGTACCATGACAGGGCCCTTGGTCATGGGTTGTTAATAGTGTTGGAAAGGAGTAATTAGCATCTTTCTTCTGAGTTACTCTAAAGCTTGCTTTGTGCTATATAGAAGTTTTCAAAGGATACACTGCTGTTTTTTTCTTAATGCTTTACAATTTACCTTAAGATTTTTTTTTTATTTTTGTTTTAAAATTTTCTAGATCTTAAAAGTTGTGATAAACTTGACTATTTCTTTAACAAACTGCTTGTTTTCAGTCAAGAGCAATTAGCAAAATCTTATTTCGTTTTTAATTAAACTTTTCTTGTTAAAGGTGTGGCTTTGACTGCAGACACTAAAATTCAAAGAATGCCAAGTGAATCTGCTGCACAGTCTTTAGCTGTGGCTCTACCTCCATCACAATCCAGGTATGAAGAAAGTTTATTTTATACTCTTTGTAATGACTTGTCTGAGGACTACGGAGGTGACTAGGGAGTAAACTGTGACTTGAAGCTGGAAATCCAAATTCCAAATCCATCCCTCTGTCCAGTGTATCCTGCTGACACATCATCAGTAAATCTAGCTTTTCAGTTTTCATTAACACAGTCCCTCAAAGTCGTTTGCTAATAGTATTCTTGTTTATACCACTTTTACCCTACAAAAATGGTAGCTCATTTAACAGTCATTTACCACATTGGATTTTGGTGTCTTTTTATGGATGTGATTGATCATACCACTGAAGTAAGATACTGAATCATGCTGGAAATTATCTTTTTAGACTGATAGAAAATATAAACCAAAGTTAAGTGTCTTCTTCTAATTTGGGGAAATTTCTTTTAAAGCAATTGGGGTTAAGTAACTTGCTCAAGGTTACACAGCTAGTCATTATTTATGTGTGGGTGCTCATTTTGAGGCCGGTTTCGATCCTGGGTCATCCCAACTCCGAGGCCGGCGCTCTTACTAACTGTGCCACCTAGCCGCCCCAGGGGAAATTTCTTAGGTAATAAAAATTTTGTTTTAAAAAATTTTTTTCTTTAAACTTTAGTTTTCCTAATTTGTGAAATGACAGTATTAGACCAGAACACTTCTTAAATTTATTCCAACCTTAAATTCTGTGATCTTCTTTCTCAGGATAAGAAGTAACAGTAATGGTGTACTTCCTATAATATTTTACAATGACATAATAATTTAGACATCAAGGAAATTTAATATTTAAAATGTTGTTTCTCTTCAGGATAGATGCAAACCGTACTTCAGCTGGTGTAGGTGATATTTACCGACATGCTGGACTTCCTGAACGTTCACAGCCACCTGGGTTAGCTATGGTAAGTTTTTCTAATTCAAAAACTCCTGGATAAGACATTTACAGAATCACCTAACTTCAGAGTTTGGTGGAATTTCAGATTCCATAAAGTTTAACCAGTTCTTGATCAAGAGTCTCTTCTACAATATCTCTAGACAAATAGTCTTTTACTCGTTGAGGAATGAGAAATAGGGAGTGGAAACCTGGTACCTTCTGAGGTTAACCATTTTGCTTTTGGACAACAGCTCTCCTGTTGTGAGGTTATTCCTTATCTCTAACCAAAATCTTTATGTCTGAACCTTGCATTTATTGCTCTTAATTCTGCCCTTTGGACGGTCCTTCAGATATTCAAAGATTGCTATCAGATCAACCTATAATTGTCTTTTCTCTAAGCTAAACATCTTGATAAAGCATTGTCTTTTCTCCTTTTGGTATCCTGGTTTTCTTCTTTAGGGCATGTTTCAGTTTATTCATGTCCTTCCTAAAAAGTATGTCTAGCATTGAATTATAGTATGGCATAGAATTAAACAGTTTGTCTCTCATGGCACTACATTAAACTTTTTCCCCTCTCCATCCTAGTTAAATTCTTATATATGAAATGAGAGGTGGTTAGTTATGTAAGTATCCTTCTAGCTGAGATGTTCTATTATTGTAACAATGATAGTTCTCTGGTACTTGCTGTTTCATTTCTCTTTGATTACAAATATTATTTATAATAGTTAAGAAATAGAAAAGTAGAATGGAGGATACTGTAGTGGAAAAAATACTGGATTTAGATTTTGAAGGATCTAGATTTGAATATACCTGAGTGCCCTTGAGTAAAGCGTTAGGTAAGTTAACTTCAGCTTGAAATCTATGATCTTAGGAAAATTCCTTTTGGTAATGTTAAAGTAAATGCCAGTTTGAATTAGCTGCCAGTGTATCCCAGGACTCAAATTCCTGTTTTTGTGAACCTTAATATTTAAAAATTTATAATTATCAAGTGAAGATACACATATTAGGATTTTCCAGTTCCAAAATTCCTTTTACTTATGTAGATTGGAGGCTGTTCTGTAATTTATATACTTAAAAAGTTGCCTACAGGCAGTGAGAAGTGAAATGATTTTCCCAGAGTCACCCTGACAACCAGTTACAAAGGTACAACCTGAGCCCAAGTCTTCTCAAAGCTGGTTCTTTATCCACTACTCTGTGCTCCCTCTGTTTTTTTTATTAAGTACCTTGAAAAGTATATTAATAGTTAATGGAAAAGGGGGGAGGTAAATTTGATAGTCATTTTAGTGTGTTCGAACCAGAATCTTCATAGAAAAATCTCCAGCATAAAAAGTTTATTAAGGTATATTAGCACTGTATTCATTTGCATTATAGCTATTATCTTATGTACATTTTTGGTATTTGCATACACATACTGTGTGTGTATATGTGCTATAGATAATTTTTAGACCAATGGTGGGGAATCTGGGGCCTTGAGGCTACATGTGGCCCTCCAGGTCCTCAAATGCACCAACTTCTAAGTTTGGATTCAAAGGATTGCACTTGAGGACCTAGAGCACCACATGTGGCCTCAAGGCTGTAGGTTCCCCACCACTGGTTTAGATCATAGAATTTTTTCTGCCATATAAAGAACTACCTGGCTAAGTACAGATAGGCATATCATTAGCAAGTTACCTCCTATTTGAGTTTCTTGGCCGTGACAACTCATGAAGCAGACTTTTTAAAAGCATATTGATGGGTTCTATGAGTGTATGTATATCTATGGATTAGATTATGTTCTCCTAGCTGACATCTTCCTTCAACAGTGACTTTGACTTATTTATCATAATCTATTTTTCCAGTGACAAGGAATTCGGCTACCATAGGTTAAGCCCATAACATTGTGGCTCCTTCTTTATCATAGGAATTCCAGGTTTTTCTGCTTAATATTCTGCTTCTTCCTTCCTGAGAATATGAGTTTCAGATATTAATATCTGATGCTCCCTTTTGAAAGGCAGGCATTTAAATTTTGAATTAGATGATTAAAGGAATTTAGGTATTAATCTTTAGGCTACATACTCAATTGTCATTATAGTATGTCAATATGATTTTTGTATGAATCCAAGTTCCTGGAAACATCAGTTTCAGTTGCTTTTTACTTTTCAAAATTTGATCTTTAGGTTTGCTTGGTTTATTAAAAATTTGCTAACAACAGTTTCAATTATTAACTTTAAAAATACAGTTTAAAATAGCAAAATTGAAATTTTTTTTAATATTAGGATTTTATAGATGGTTGGAAAAATAGCTTTTGGCATATTATTTCATTAATAAAATGCCTTAATAACATATTGTGCTGTGTTATTAACACTGCTAATTGTTTTCCTGATTGCACAGTAAACCTGTTTTAAATTTTAATCTTTGATCTGCTACTTAAGCCAGAGAAAGTTGTCTACTGATGGTAGCGAATTCCACTTTTTGGAAATTCCACCTTTTTGGAATTCCACCTTTTGGAAATCATCCCATCTAATTTTTTATTTCATGGAGTGTTTAAGTTAGAAAGGATCGTGGATCATCTAATCCAAGCCACAAATTAGGAAATTAAGGAGAAATTACAGGAGAAATAATTTGCCAAAGGTTATATAGGGAAGAGACACTGAGTGGAGGGGAAGGGGTCCAGATAGATCCCAGGTTTTCTGTCTCTCAATCCAGTTGTCCTGTGGTCGCCCTTAACAAAGATAATGTGAAACCTCTGAAATACGAAGTAATAATAGTATAAATCTTGTGTTCAACATCCAGGCTATGATGGAAGCTGGTGGCAACAAGAATGCTGCAATGATGGCCAAAAAGGCACCTACAATGCCTAAACCACAGTGGCATCCACCATGGAAGCTATATAGAGTGAGTTTAAAAGCTGTTATTATCTTATGTGAGCAATACATGATTTTCTCTATCTTTTACTAGTGATTTTGTGAAGTGACAGTTTTCTTTACCTTGCCAGTTTATCATTAAGAATTAGCTTAAATTCTCTTACTAGTACAGCTATGCAGTGTGGTAGATAGAGTGCTGGGCCTGGAGTCAGAAAGACCCGAGTTCAGAACTGGATTTAGACACTTAATAGCTGTGTAACCTTGCTCAAGTCATCTACCCTCATCTGTAAATTCAGCAGGAGAAAAAAATGGCAAACCACTCCAGTATCTTTGCAAGACTATTCTAAATGGGGTCACAGATTCAGATACAACTGAAATGACTGAAGAACCATGGCAATAATAACAACAAATTCTCTTACTAAAGTAGATGGTCACAGCAGGAAACTTTCTTGATAAATTTTTTAAAAACCACGTATTGCTTAGTAAAATGTAACTTTCTTTTCATCTTTTGGAAGGGGGAAAGCAAGACAGTTGGGGTTAAGTGACTTGCCCAAGATCACATGGCTAGTGAGTGTTAAGTGTCTGAGGCTGGATTTGAACTCAGGTTCTCCTTACTCCAGGGCTGGTGCTCTGTTCACTGTGCCACCTAGCTGTTCCTAGAATGTAACTTTTAAGAAGCCACTGGGACCTTCAGTTTAGCCATTGGAACATTTCCCTGTAGACCTTTTAATTGCAAATTTTATGATAAATGCTTACTGCTTATGAATAAAGCCTAGAGGGAAAGTTTTCTTTAATTATTAGAAACCTTTGTAAGGCGGCTAGATGGCACAGTGAATAGAGCACCAATCCTGGAATCAGGACAACCTGAGTTCAAATCCGGCCTCAGACACTTAACACAAAAACTATCCATGTGATCTTGGGCAATTCACTTAACCCCAATTGCCTTCCAAAAAGCAAACAAAAAAAAAATAATAATAATGAGTTCTATTTTGGGGTGGCTAGGTGGCACAGTGAATAGAGCACCAGTCCTGGAATCAGGACAACCTGAGTTCAAATCCAGCCTCAGACACTTAACACAAAACTATGTGTGACCTTGGGTAAGTCATTTAACCCCAATTGCCCTACCTTCCCCCCTCCAAAAAAAGAACCAAAAACAAATCTTTGTGGAAAAGTTGTTTGTTTTTAATGTCATGATTTTCTTTTGCTTTTTTCTCTAAAGTAAAAGTTTTATTAGCTGTGAAATCTGGACAAATTGAAATTAGGAAATGGTAGTTATAGACTATGGAGATTTAAAGACTATTTCATTTTCAGTTATTCTTTGTTAATAATAAATTCATAAGATTGAAAATAAGACAGATGTTCAGATAATAAATTATGTACATTCTGGAAGAAAGCATTATGGAAAATCATGAGGTTAATTAAAATTGAAAAAACAGAATTTTATCTCAATTATGCATACTTTTATCTTGTTCTTAAAGGTCATCAGTGGACATCTAGGCTGGGTCCGATGTATAGCAGTAGAACCTGGGAATCAGTGGTTTGTTACTGGTTCTGCTGATAGGACTATAAAGGTAAACCAGGATTTAAAAATCTGAACCTTTTTGACTTTGGTGTTTCCTTGTGTTTTACTGCATTAAACTATATGCTAAAACAGGTTCCTTCCAACTTTCTGTATTCATGTGTTGAAGAGAGTTTTGTTCTCTGCTGCAGTATAGAATGCCTACCAATCTATGAGTGTATGTGAATAAATACTAGCATTTGAGCAGTAACCTATCTGTACACCAAATACTTTTGTCTTCTCCTAATTCCCAGTGACTGTCTTTTCATCTTGGCTAGTCTTTGTCTTAATAGATGCTCTGGGTTTGATTTGATTTTGTGTCTACAGAGGATTAGCATAAAGAGTTTGGTAAAGGAGATTATTGAAACATCATTTCATTCTTTCTTCTGTTTGTAACTTGGTGAGGCAAGAAGCCATGAGTGTTTGTGTGGGTGTGTGGGGGTATGTGTAATTAGTGGGAGTGCAACATAGATCATGGTTGGACGATTGACATTCATGGTACTAATTTTATGGACTGTGGTATTTTTTTTTTAACTCTTGGTTGTTATCTTAATATATCATTTTATTATTAGTGGGTTTTGGTGGGGTTTTTTGTTTGTTTTGCTTCTGGAGTCTTTAATTTGATACCAAGTAATTGCTTGGGTTTACTCTTTGTCTTAAAAAATACATAGAATATTTATTCTCTGTTCACTGTTGCTTAGTTTTATTTGGAGTTCTAGAATGATACATTCATAAGATTTGGGTGAAAACTTTTATGACCTCCTGAATATTAGTTTTTGGATTTTTCCCCCCTTTGAATGTAGATCTGGGACCTGGCTAGTGGCAAATTAAAGCTTTCATTGACTGGACATATTAGCACTGTTCGAGGGGTGATAGTAAGTGCAAGAAGTCCATACCTCTTCTCCTGTGGAGAAGATAAACAAGTGAAGTGCTGGGATCTCGAATACAATAAGGTAAATTTCAGCTTGAGCTCTTAAAGCATGTTTATATCTTCACAGTTTGGCTAAAGGACTTCTTTAAATATTGTGATATGTCACAGTGTTTCTGTTTTTTGTTTAGGTTATCAGGCATTATCACGGACATCTAAGTGCAGTGTATGGTTTGGATTTACACCCAACAATTGATGTGCTTGTGACTTGTAGTAGAGACTCCACTGCACGAGTAAGTAGAACAGTGTTATATGTTTTTCTGTAAATAGATTTTATCTAGTACTATGTGAAAGTTACTTGCCTAGTAGGGTATTAGAAAGCTATTGTCCTGATTATTTATTTTTACTAGATATTCCTTTTCATATTTGTATCTGTGTCCATAGTATATGATAAATAATGTCAAGATTCTTCTATATAATTCGCCCAGTAAAAGAAAAAAATAAAAAGTAGAAACCTCCTTCATTCCATGTTTTAAACATTTTTATACCTTCATAGATATGGGACGTGAGGACAAAAGCCAGCGTACACACATTGGCAGGGCATACGAATGCAGTGGCTACAGTAAAGTGTCAAGCTGCAGAACCACAGATCATTACAGGTCTGGTAGATATTTCCTAAACTGATAACCTTCATTACATTTTAAATAGTTTATCCATGTGTTAGTGAAACATTTGCTTTCATCTAATTTTTTTTTTTCCTTTTTGGAGGGGGGAAGGCAGGGCAGTTGGGGCTAAGTGACTTGTCCAAAGTCACATGGTCAGTGTTAAGTGTCTGAGGCTGGATTTGAACTCAGGTCCTCCTGACCCCAGGGCTTGTGCTCTATTCACTGTGCCACTTAGCCACCCAAAACATTTTTTTTAACTGAATCCTGATTTGTAATTTTTTGTAACGGGTCATAACTGTTGTGCATTTCAAGTTGTTGTCAGACCTAAAATCAGATGATAATAGATAATAGAAACTAAGATGGATAAATTCCTTTTCCTATTATTGTGAGGAATTGATTTTTGGAAACATGCTTAATAATGGTTCAGTTTTTAACTCCAAAACCAAAAGTATGGTACAGTTCATATATTGTCAAATGTTGATATTATTTGTGTTTTCTCTGTTACAAATCAGGCTAAAAAGGTCTAGGTTACTGATGTATGGCAGATAGAGAAGAAGTTTGCTTTCTGATGCCTTTGTTTATGCCATCATTGCTTTTTTGAGAATAGGGGCTAATTTTTTTTTTATCTTCATGTTCTTAAGAAATACTCATTCAAATTCATCTCCTTTCTAATTCGCATGCTTTGTATTTCTCTGCACAAGTGAAAGATGTAAAAAAAATGCAAATTTCATGTTTTTGTTAAGAATATGTATAAATCATCCTTCATGGAAAAAATTATACTGTGTGGCTCTTTAGTAGTTGTTACTGTGTTACAAAATAGAATTTCAAAAAAGCTTTTTTTGTGTGTGCATTCCATTAAATTAGATTCATTAACTCCTTTTCTGACCAATTGCATTTTGCTCCATCTCTCATCAATAATAATGTAATAATAATGCTGCTTATTTAAGAATTCAGTGAGCTCATCCTGGGCTAAAGTCACTACTAGGATCATTAGGGAGGTTCATCTTAAACTCATAATCAGTAAGTCATTGATTTATTTAGGTTCTTTTGCACGTATGTGTCTGTATGACACTTGATGTGATAGTATTTACAATTCATATATTTAACTTCTATATTCATTTTAATTGTAGGAAGCCATGATACTACCATACGATTATGGGACTTAGTGGCAGGAAAAACACGTGTCACGCTAACGAACCATAAAAAATCAGTTAGAGCAGTGGTTCTGCATCCAAGACAGTAAGTTTATCGTGTTGTGTGAACTATGTTTCTTTTTCAAAAAGATTCTATATACTACAAGACCCACAGGAATATGCTCTCAGCATTTACCCTAGATTTTTCATCTGCTATCATTTTTAATACTGTTCCATTTGTAGATTGAAGTCTTTCATTTTCAGTTTTTGTTCTTCCCTTCTATAGTAAAGAAATATATAATTAATATTTTAATTTATAATGAATTATAAAGACTATTACAATTAAGTTCTACATCTCAAAAAATGAATTAATTGCCTAGTGTTCATTTTAATATTATCCCCTTAATTGAGTATTAGTGACCTTTATTTTGACAGAAGCTGATGTGATGTACAGATACATTATAGACTAAGAAAATCTAGGGCTATCCTTATGATTACCAGAATTTAAAATTTCTGATATGTGTAAATTCTGTAAAACTCTAAAGATAGTTATAAAATAAATTTAATTTTTTATTAAGTAATGTTTTGTGACATTAGCGACCATTTTGAATCATCAGTGTAGTTGTCACACTTCATTGGTAGGGAGGGGAGAAGAATCCAGAGCCAATTTAAAGCCTAAGAGAAACTGGCATATTCAGCTAATGCTACCTAACTCAAAGTTAGAACTGCTTTTAAGTAAAATAAAATACTTCTTTGAACATATTTCCAAACTATTGCTACTTACGGATAACTTCAAAAGAGACTCAGAAATAACTTTTATTAGAAGTTTAAAAAATGTCTTTACTTCCAAGATCAGACCCAGTCAGTTATAGGAAAGAATAAAGAAAATTATATTGCTATTGTTTCTGCTATCTTAGAATCCTACAGTTGGCTGTTTAAATATGTTCATAAGCACAACATTGTTGATTGTCAGTGAAGCTGATCGGTATTCATTGGCAGTGTTGATTTATTGTGATTACAATAGGTGGTGAGATTGTTACCAGAGCTGGCCCTAAGGAAAATTGTGAAGTGACATTGTCTTCCTCACTCATCCCGGTCTGCCATTCCTATATCTTTTCCCTGCTCCCACATTTCTTTCTTTTTTTTTTTTTCAAATGCTTTATTAACTTCTGGTTTACATCATTCATTTCTGCCAGATTTTGAGTTACAAATTTTCTCCCCATTTTTCCCCTACCCACCACCCCAAAATAGCAGTCCCACAAGATATCCCCTCCTCCAGTCTGCTCTCTCCCATATTTTCTCCCATATCCCCATCGACTTTTTCCAGTAGGGCAAGGTGAGAGACTCTATGCCCCAGTGCCTGTATCTCTTATTTCCCAATTACATGTAAAATAGTATTAATAATAATAATATATGTGTGTGTGTGTATGTGTCTATATATTTTTAAACATTTTATTTTAAGACTTTGAATTCCAGATTCATTCCCTTCCTCCCTTGTCACCCACCCTTACTGGGAAGATAAGCAGTTCAGTATAGGTTGTACATGTGTAGCTAATGCAAAACATTACCATAGTAGATATATTGTAAAAGACTGACTATATTTCCCTCCCTCCTATCCCACCTCCCACTTGTTCTGTTCTCTAAATTGATCCTGTCTCTTTTCGAAAGTGTGCGCTTCCAACTTCCTGGATCTATTTTCCAAGTCAGTGTTTTTTCCCATGAGATATTTCACATTGCCTTCTATTCTTTCAATTGCTTGGACCTGTTTAACAGCATCTTGATTTCTCATAAAGTCATTAGCTTCTATTTGCTTTAGTCTAATTCTGAAGGAAGGATTCTCCTCAGTGAGCTTTTGAGATTCTTTTTCCATCTGGCAAAGTTGGCTTTTTTTTTTTTTAAAGCAATTGGGGTTAAGTAACTTGCTCAAGGTTACACGGCTAGTCATTATTTATGCGTGGGTGCTCATTTTCTGAGGCCGGATCTGATCTCTGGTCATCCCAATTCCGAGGCCGGCGCTCTTACTCACTGCGCCACCTAGCCGCCCCTTTAGGGCAATTGGGGTTAAGTAACTTGCCCAAGGTTACACGGCTAGGTTTTTGTTTTGTGTGGATTAAGTGTCGGAGGCTGGTTCTGAACTCAGGTCCTTCTGACTCCAGGGCCGGCGCTCTATTCACTGCACCACCTAGCTGCCCCCAAAGTTGGCTTTTTAAGGCATTCTTCTCCTCGTTGCCTTTTTGAGCCTCTTTTGCCATTTGAGTTAGTCTATTTTTTAAGGTGTTGTTTTCCTCAGTCAGGCTGTTGACTCTCCTTTCATAATTTTCTTGCTGCCATGTGGCTGCTGCAGGGTCACAGCTCCTCAGTGATGACGCACTCCCAACCACTGGATCCCAAAGTCCACACTGCACTGACCTCTCACTTTGTCCTTAGCATCTATGTGTTGATAATTCTGGAAACCTCCACAGCTGCTGGTCCCTCCAGCCAGTGGTTGGTCAAGCCATAACCACAAAAAAACTAAAGAGGCTAAAACCTCTAGCTCACAGGGGCCTGGGTTTGGCTCCCAGTGTTCCACTGGCTGCTCCCTGCTGAGCTGCTGGGCTGTCCTCAGTGGGAGGTTAGCTTCTCTATGTCATTTTGTGGGTTCTGTAGCTCTAAAGTTTTTTAGAGTCCCCTTTTATATCAATTGGAGGAAGTGAGAGCCAGAGCCCCACAGAAGTCCTGTTTCTACTCCTCCATCTTGAGTGCCACCTCCACACCCCTCCCCACCCCAGCTCCCATATTTCAAGTGCTCAGTACCCTCTCCCTATTAAAAAGCTGCTCTAAAGGAAAGAATTTGTATCATCTATTTAAGTGCCAGTTGTGAAATGAAAGACTTTATTCCTTGTTTTTTGTTTCTGGCTGTATTTTCTTTCAGACTTCTTAAATTACAATTTGAATCATTTGTTCCATAAGCACTAACTGCTTGTTGGGCAGATTTTTATTTTCTAAAATTGTTCATTATGCACTAACGCTTTCACTTCTTTGGTCATTGAATGCCGTAGAAATTTGACTTCTGAAGGCTTTGTAGCCAAAAATGTATTTTTATTACATATTTTTTAAATCATAGAATTTATTAGGGTTGTCATTAATTCTGTGAAACTGTACTCAGCACTGAAAACTGTTTATAATTGTAGCAGATAGAAATTTTGTCTTTGACAGCCTCATGAAAAGAGAAAATAAAGATGGGGAAATAGTAGTAGTAGCAACACTGAAAATGGCCTTTGAAGATAAAGAAAACTTCCTGAAGAACAAAAACAGTATTACAGCTAGCAGTATTTTCACCAAAGATACTCTTAGCTTCAGAGCCTCTGATATTTTTGTCTCTCTCCTCCCACCCCACCCCTCCCAAAAATGAAACGAAATAGAATTGAAAACTCCTCCACCAGTTTTACAGAGATAACTATTTGTGTCACCTATTGCTACAGTGTAATATAGGGTTCTTTTTTTCTAAATAGTAGGGAAGGAAAACTGTAAGCTCTCAGGACTAAAAATTAATTTATAATATAAATTATTTGCCACATTTGCTTTAAATATAATTTCAGGCTGATTTACATCATTCATTTCCGCCAGATTTTGAGTTACAAATTTTCTAAAATTTACAAAGTTTGACTCATTTATTCTGTAAGAAAAGTATACTTCAGGAATAAAGGATTGCGACTATGGCAATTATAGATACATAGATATGTAACTATGTAGATATCAAGGTACCTGATATTAACCTGACATACTATATCAAGCATGGTATGTGACTTTAGACTAATATTTTCTTTCTTATCTGCCTTAATCTTTTTTCAGTTACACATTTGCATCTGGTTCTCCAGATAATATTAAACAGTGGAAATTCCCCGATGGAAACTTTATTCAGAACCTTTCTGGGCATAATGCTATAATTAATACACTGGCCGTGAATTCGGATGGGGTGCTGGTATCTGGAGGTAAAATAAGACTTTATATTCTGTTATCTGTAAACTTCTAAAGAGGCTCTTGTGGTTATGGTATCATTATTTTAGTGAGTTATTACAAAATTAAACATCTTACTGCTTCAAAAGACTTGTGATTTCATTGATAGAGTACTCACTCCACCAACCTATATGACATGTTGCACATCTCAGTAGATAGTTTTATGAGTTGCTATAGCTAAAAAAAAATTAGTCACCAAGTGGCCCCTTGTTTGATAAGCTTCTCTAAACATAAGGAGACAGGTTTCAGGTAGCAGGGCCCATATGCAAAACCTTTTCTAATTTATAGACCAGTATGGTTGATATACTATATTTTAAATACAATAAAGAATTTCCTTAATGCCTGATAAGGTATGTGTTGCTTTTCAAGAAACTTTTACACATACTTAACAGTGAAAAAGGATTGGTCAGTTGTTTTACCAACAGGCACATTTCAGTAGTTTAGTTCCAAGATTGTTAGCTCTGTAGAGAGCTAGATAGTTTCAAGATCCAGGGACACTGGACTAAATATTTATGGAGCAAGATGAGAAGTTGGTCCATGTCCAATGATTTAAGGATTTCTGAACTGGGCATGAATAAAAAGAAGTAAAGAGATTAATATTTTGTGACAGGTGCTTTTCTATTTGCATAACTGCCTAAAGACATCATCATCATCATCATCATCATCATCATAACTTGTACTTAAATATCACTTCTCTCTTTGGCTTCAAGCGGATAATGGCACTATGCATCTCTGGGACTGGAGAACTGGATACAATTTCCAAAGAGTACATGCAGCTGTGCAGCCTGGTTCTTTGGACAGTGAATCAGGAATATTTGCCTGTGTGTTTGACCAGTCTGAAAGTCGATTACTGACAGCGGAGGCTGATAAAACTGTTAAAGTATACAGAGAAGATGATTCAGCGGTATGTTTTTAAATGATCATTTATGCTTAAATCACAAAATCACGTAATATAAACATATACATTCCAGTTTTAAAATTTTGGTAATAGCAAAATGGAAAAGTGCTCATAGCATGAAAGTGTGGCCATTTTGAATAGTTTCTGTTTAGATTTTTCTAGTACTGATTTCAATTATTTGGCCCATTTCCTGATTGATTATTGGTGGAAAATCTTGGCACAGTTCATGTAAACAGATTGCCTACTACCAAAATTTAGCATTGTTATCTTTGAACTGTAGAGATCTATGCTATCATAGGATATAATGTCCACTTGAAAATTTAATAGTGCCTTATATTTGATTTTCTTCTATCCTCCTATGCACTATAGGCTTATAATAAATAATTGGTAAAATTGGGATCAACATCTGATGTCTTCAGTTTATCCTTTAAAAACAGTAGTTCCATCTAAAGTTAAAAGACCAAACTTGAAATGCAAAATGGTTTAGTTTAAACAAAGACTTTACTTCAGTCAGCAGATTGAATCTTTATTACATTATTTCCAAAGTCAAATTTTAATCTAATTTTTAAAAACAATTTACTTTTTCAGACAGAAGAAACTCATCCGGTCAGCTGGAAACCAGAAATTATCAAGAGAAAAAGATTTTAAAGTGGCAACATGTACATAATTGGCCATTGTTTTATTTTGGCTTTTATAAATGCATTCAAGTCACATTATGCTCTGTATAGGACTATGAAGCAGAAATTCGGCAGAAGTCATTACTGCTTTATCACATTTTACAATAAACTCCCTTTTTTCTTAGGCTTTGGTTCTTTTTTTTATTTGGTCCCAGGAAACTAAGATGCAGATGTTATGCATATATAGTTCACTAAAAGGGCAAATGTGCAGGTGGTTCATTGAACATTTATGTTCTCAAAATACTGTGTTTTCTCAGCTTCTTAGTGATAGACCCATTTTTAATTCACTGAACACATTACTAGATTTTTCATAAAGGTTGTTTAAAATGTTTTTCAGGGGCAAGAAGATAATGCTTTTTTAAATCTAAGTCTACAACCCTTTTGTTGATTTTTTTTTCCTTATAAATTTGAAATGGATTTTAGGAATAAAGTGTTTCAAGTCTGAAATATCCACCTTCATTTAAATTCCATGTCATTATTAGTCAGTGCCAGTGATGATGCAACAACATCTTGTTTTATTTTCATTGTTTACTGGTGTTACCTTACTCTGGAACATTCTAATTGAAAGCTGATTATAAGCTGTGTGTTCCCCTTTACATATTCCCTCCTCCCCCCTAGAAAAAGAGGTTACCTGAAAAAGAAAAGAAAAATCGAGTGTTGAAAAATAACATTGATAATAAACTTTTTATTCAGTTCCATAAAAATAGAACTTGGGGAAGGAATACAACCTATATTTAGCCCAGTAGAATAAACACACTTAAGGTTTTCAAAATCTTTGGTTTTTGAGCCTGACAAGGATGTCAGTTGTAACACATACTACGTAGGAATTGGGGCCTAAACTTACCACTGGCTGTTCTTACTGTAGGCCAGGAAGCCAATAATCCTGTGCAACTTTAAAAACAAAAACAATAATTTCCTACAAAACACACGGGACACTATAATTTTAAGAAAAAGAAATTTTGCTACTAAAATTAGAGTTTTGTTTGTTATATTATGACTTCTACCTTTATAATCAAGGCTCTAAGAAATTAATGCAGTTTCAGTGATATTTTTATTTTAGTCAGATTTTATTCAGAGATGGAAATTCCAACCATTTTAATGCAGTCACACAAAAGATTGGACAGTGCATAATGCTTTTACAATTTGCATAGAATGGAGAGAATAAAGTTGTAAATTGGTAGCAAGTAAACATAAGTTGTGGCCATATAAAATTGTTCATCAAAATAAGGAAAGAAGTTTGGTACAGTGAAAAGATACCGTATTTGAAGACAGAAGTTTCAGGTTTGAATCCTGCCTCTGTCTCATTACCCATGTTTGGGCAAGAGAAGTAGGCTTTTTGTGCCTCAGTTTGCTCATCTGTGAGATAATGGGTTTGGTTAGACTAGATGGTTTCTGAGGTTTTAGTTCTAAGTCTGTTATCCTATGATTATAATTGCAGTGCTAGAAAAACGTAGAAAACATGGTGGAAACATTCTTGTGGATTTATTTGTGCATTTATGTTTACGATATTCTCTGTGCTATTGTTGCCTTGAGAAGCCTATTACTGGCCACCAGGTGGTGATATTTTTTGTCTGAAGCAGCTCATAAAGAAGTTACTGCTTTGTCATACAGTAGTAAATATTAAAATTACGCTATTTTACTCTTCAGCAGGTCAGACTTGTTACTGATTAAAAGTCAAGGTGCCAACTCCTTTTCTTCATATAACTTGTCATTGTTACTCTAAATAGTTTAAGGTCTTATTGAAAAAAAATAACAGATGCACAATATGCAGTTGTATATGTAAACACTTCAGTTATTTAGATTTCATTGCAAAGTCCATTTAAGAGGTTCATGTTTATATATTTAATATCTTACATATTAATGTGAAATTCTGATGTTAAAGGAACTATGACCTGGAGAATTGTATATAACACTATAGTCAAGGTGACGTAATTTCAAAAAGGCCATGTGTATTTTATTAATTATATATGTAAATTTTTAAAAATACACATGGCCTTTTTGAAATATATATGTATATACACGTGTGTGCATGTGTGTATATATACACATACATCTGTACTATACAAAATATTTGTGTATACATCTATAGTTTTTAATACCATATTTCTACATAAAGCTGAGTATGAATATATACATGTATACATATACACACAAATATTTTGCATTTGTGTATATACACAGACTTATGGCCATATATGGTTGCATATGTAGAGAGTTTTGGTGTGAGTCTTCTAGTTGAAGTTTGATATTATCAAATGATCAAAGGCATGTAAGTAATTTTGGTTTATTTTAAATACCTTAGACTATACTATAAGAGAGGGTGTAATTAATATGGGGAATAATTTATTTAGAAAGGTTATATTCATTATGTCCATCTTTACAAATTTTTTATTCTGTGACAGACTTATTTTTAATGACATTCTAAGCTTGGGGTGGAGGGAAGAGGATTGACCAAAAGTTTGGTTTTGTGAACATGGTCTTTGGGAAAGAAATCAGGAATGATAAGCCTTTCAGAAATGTGCTTAACTAGAATGAGGGAGATGAAAGGAACAAGAAAGGGGAAAAGGTGAAGATTAGAAAGTTAAAAATATACAAAAGGTGTAGAAGAGGACTTATGTTGGCGGAAATAGGTATGGAAAATGGATGAAAAATGTGGAGAGGCATGAACCAAAGTCCAAATATCCCAGGTTCCTATGACATACTTAATGTAAAAGGAAATTCTGCTCTCCTCATTTTAGTCTGCCAGAAGCATTTTTATCATTTAAGGCATTCTGATGGAAGCTTTTATGCTTAGAGTACTAATAAGGGGCATAGTTGTCTCATGGCTCTGATAGTCTCTTTGACAAGACATTTTTGAGATAAAATTTATGGCCTTTCTGGACAATTAAAAAAAATTGTGAGTCAAAGCTTAGATAACACCACTCAGCCTTCAGTAATTTTGCTTTATCAAATAGAATAGTCAACTTTTAGTGAAAACTCCTCCTTGGCCATTCTGTTTAAAGATTCTCCTTTCCTGCTGGTCAGAGATAGACTCAATATATTTCCATTAACTGAACTATTCAAAGACCCAGTCTGATCTAGATAAGGAATGACCCTAACTAGGTTGAGAATTTCCATTCTGGGACTGGTAACCACCCTTTATCCATTTTCTGGTATCTCAGGTTTTGTCCTTACCCTTCAACACAATTTCCTAAAAAAGTGGAATATTTTAAAACTGGGATAAATTTTTAAATGTTTTCTTAATATTTCTAAAGAGGAGGTGGGGTGGGGAGGGGAATCTGCTTCCACAATAACTGAATTGGATAAGACTAGTCAATACATAACCAAACCAAGGGTATACCTTTATAACATCCTTGAGAAATGGCCATCCTTTTGATGGCCTCTAGTTAAGGAGATGCTCCCTTTCATTTTTCACTAATTGCTAGAGAATTCGTCTTCCTAAACAGGCAAATCTACCTTTGCAATTTTCTCTTTTGATCTAATTCTGACTTCTTG
Source organism: Gymnobelideus leadbeateri (assembly GCA_011680675.1). Classification (NCBI taxonomy): domain Eukaryota; kingdom Metazoa; phylum Chordata; class Mammalia; order Diprotodontia; family Petauridae; genus Gymnobelideus; species Gymnobelideus leadbeateri. The sequence goes on along the minus strand of WOXC01003133.1, from coordinate 152,921 downwards.
AGATTAAAGTTGTCTACAAGTATTAACAAATATTTTTTTTAATATTTGAAACATTTAATGTTAATACCTCGAATTTCAGATCCATTTCCTTCCTCCCTTATCACCCATTCCCTCTGGGTAGATAAGTAATTCAGTATATGTTGTACATGTCTAGCTATGCACAACATTATCATACTAGATATATTGTACAAGGATGCTTATAATTCCCTCCCACTCATCCCACCCTCCACCTGGTCCATTCCCTACATGATCTTGTCCCTCTTCTATAATGGGTACTTCCAACCTCCCCTCCCCCCAAGGATGCCCTCCCATCCATCATCCCTCCTCTCATCCCCCTTCCCCCTATTCTGCTGCAGGTTGAGATATCCCATTTAGTATGTATGTCATTCTCTCCCTGAACCAAATTCAATGAGAATGTGGTTATGCCTTTTTTGACTTCCTATTCTCCCCCTCCCTTGCAAGCACTTCCCCTTGCTTCTGCTACATGAGATATTTTACCCTACCCTGTCTCTCCCCATCTCCTCTTGCCACTTTCCTCTCTCACCTCATAATTTCATCCCTTGAGTATTCTCCCTTCCCAACAAATTCAACCTATGCCCTCTATCCATATACACACACATTCACATATGTATTCATATGACCACACCCCCTTCCATTATTTTCATAGTGAGAAAGATATCATCAGTCACAGTTATTGCTTTTCCATATAGGAATGTAAATAGTTCAACTTTGATAAGTTCCCCTTGATCTCTCTTCCCCGATTACCTTCTCAGGCATCTCTTGCTTCTTGTGTCTGATGTCAAATTTTCTATTCAATTCTGGTTTTTTCCTCAAGAATGCTTGAAAGTCCTCTATTCCACTGAATGACCATATTTTCCCCTGAAACAAAAATACTCAGTTTTGCTGGGTAGGTGACCCTTGGGTTCATTCCCAGTTCTTTTGCCCTCTGGAATATCATATTCCATGCCCTTCTATCCCTCAGTGTAGAAGCGGCCAGGTCCTGGGCTATTCTGATTGTGTTTCCACAATATTGAAATTGTTTCTTCCTGGCTGCTTGTAGTATTTTCTCCTTGATCTGGGGATTCTGGAATCTGGCTATAATATTCCTGGGAGTTTTCTTTTTGGGATCTTTTTCAGGAGGTGATCTGTGATTCTTTCAACCTCTATTTTGCCCTCTGGATCTAAAACATCAGGGCAGTTTTCCTTGAGAATTTCTTGAAGGGTGATTTCTAGGTTCTTTCTTTGATCATGGCTTTCAGGTAGTCCAACAATTTTTAAATTGTCTCTCCTGGATCTATTTTCCAGGTCAGTGGTTTTTCCCATGAGATATTCCACATTGCCTTCTAATCTTTCATTTGTTTGGATCTGCTTAACAGCATCTTGATTTCTCATAAAGTCATTAGCTTCCATTTGCTCCAGTTTAACTCTGAAGGAATGAATCTCCTCAGTGAACTTTTGAGATTCTTTTTCCATCTGGCAAATTCGACTTTTTAAGGCATTCTTCTCCTCATTGCCCTTTTGGGCCTCCTCTGCCATTTGAGTTAGTCTATTTTTTAAGGTGTTGTTTTCCTCAGTCAGGCTGTTGACCCTCATTTCATACTTTTCCTGCATCCTTCTCATTTCTCTTTCCAATTTTTCCTGCACTTCTCTTATTTGATTTTTAAAGTCCTTCTTAAGGTCCTCTATGGCCTGCAACCTACTCATGTTTTCCCCTGGGGCTTTTGGAGCAGGACTTCTGACCTCACAGTCCTTTTCCCGCTCTATGCCCCCCAAAATAGGAGTCTAGGGTTGCATTTTTCTGTTTCCTTTGCCTTGGCATGTTGCCACTTAATTGCTTGACTTTTGGGTTTGTTGCCACACTATGGCTTTAAGGCCAGATAGAGGAATTTTTGTCCTGAACGTGTGGGGGGCAACTTCCGTTTCTGGCAAGTTGTAAACCCACCCACGACTTCCACCCTAGATCACAATCCAGATCCAGGGAGGTTAAAGCAAGAGCGATTACCCCCCAAGACTGATTGCTGGATCTCCCTACAATTCGCAGGCCAGGAGCTGGAGCTGCCTCTGAAAACTACAAAATGGCGTGTCTCCTCAGCGGCTTCTAGCCCCCAGGGGAGGGAGCCAACGCATTCCCCAAATACTGGTCCCAAAGTCCATAGGACACTAACCTCTTACTTTGTCCTAGGCATGTCTATGTTGATAATTCTGGAGTCGCCACAGCTGCTGGTGTTCTGGGGTTCCTCCAACCGGCTGCTGGCCCTGCCGCCCTGGGGCTAAAACCTCGGCTCATGCGGACCTGGGCTCTGCTCGGCTCGGCTCCCGCGCTCTGCGCGCTGCTGGCTCCCAGACTGCTGGGCTGGTCCTTCCTGCAGGGCTGCTGGGCTGTCCTCAGAGGGAGGTTAGCTCCTCTGTGTCGTTCTGTGGGTGCTGGGGCTCCAGAAGTTGTTCAGAGTCCCCTTTTACATAGTTTGGGGGGAATCTGGGGGCAGAGTGGCTTGGATGAGCTGTTTCTACTCCGCCATCTTGGCTCCGCCCCCCTATTAACAAATATTTACTATGTGCTAGGCATTGTGCTGAATGCCTGAAGGCAAATAAACAGTTTGCTCTCAGAGAACTTACAGAGAAAATAACCTGAAAATAGCCATGTACAAATGGAACATAGGAGAAATTGGAAATAATAGGATAGGGAAGCCACTGACCTTAAGGGGAATCAGATAAGTCTTCCAATAAAAGGTGAGATTTTAGCTGGAACTTGAAATTAAGGAATCCACATAATGTGGAAGCAGGGGATGAAAATCAGTTAAGTTTTGGACATTTTGAGTTTAAGATGTCTATAGGACGTACAGTTTGAGCTGTAATTCTTCATTCTCAAAGAGGACCATGATAGCAGAAAGGTGAATAGTATTTAAGACTGTGCAGTCACTAGGCTTACTCTCCTCTGGAGCCTTCTGGTTCTAGTGGCAAGATATAGATCAGGACGAGTGGACATGGTCTTGAATGCAGTGGGAGATGGCTTTTTTTTTTTTTTTAACTAATAGGCTGTTGGAGATATAAAACTGAGGTCAAGAAAGTAGGAGGAGTACCAGGAGAGCAGTGTCACAAAAACCTAGAGAAGAGTCTCAAGGAGGAGCGTGATCGAGGTTGCAGAAGATGAACGGTGATGAATGGGAAAAACCCAATAGATTTGGCTGTTAGGAGTTCATTTGTAACTTTGGGGAGAGTTGTTTCAAGTTGAGTGATGAGGTCAGAAGCCAGGCTACAGATGAAACAGTACAAGTTTGATTGTGTTCCATGAACAAATATAAACAGATCCCTGCTGGCTGCATATTGACTTAGAAAACCACAAATTAGTATTATCCACCTTGCATTTCCTTTATTTTGTTAAACATTTCCAAATTACATTTTAACCTGGCTCAGCCCTATACTGTGGAGCTTTGCTGAGGCTTGCCCCTATTGCCACTTAACACCTTTGCAAGGATAAACACCCTCAGTTCCTTCAACTAGTGCTTATGTGACATAGTCTTATGACTCTTCACCAGCCTGATTATCCTTTCAGGATGCATTCCTGTTTATCAACATCCTTTCTGAATTGTAGTACCCTGTAACACCAATGCATATCCACAGCACCAACAGTCACTATAAATATAGTGCATAGTGCTCAATTGCAAAATATAACAGACTCTTCATATAGAAGACAGAGACATTTATTCAGACACCAGGAAACCAAATCCCAAAACCAGTAAGCCAATTCCATCATAGTAGCAAAGAATAAGCCATAACAGCACAGAGAGCCACAGCATCCTTTAGCTTTCCCACAAACCAACGTTTACTCAAGCCTAACTGCCTCCCTTGGATGCATCCTCTCCTCTCTCCAGTCTAGCTGCTCTCACTCCAAGCTTTCTGTGGCTCTGCTCCACACTTCAGCAAATTCCTCCCACCACAGGCTCCATGTGATTATATTCAGCTTATTAGGTGGAAGGGTATAGCTTCAAAGCAAGGAAGGTCTTCAAATTCCCTTAGGCTTATTAAGGGGCAGGGAAGATCTTCAAATTCCCTTTACCATTACATTTGGCCCCAAGATCTTTCATGTCCCTTACATAGCAAAAATATATTAACAGTACATTTCATTACACAGATTAATGAGAATGTAGGGGTAACTGGTGTCAATAGAACTTTGCAACAATATAACAGAAATAATAGAAAATAAGTACATAAAACAGTATCTTAGGGTGGGAGCTTGGGCATAATCACCCCATCTTTCCATCCTTGAACAAATGGGGCTCAAAAATCTTGGAATAAGGGGTGAAGATCTCTTCACCACAGCTACTTTCAGCTGAAATTGGACATAGAGCTGTCCCTGCCCCAAGAGGTCCCACTCAAAAGGTCAGATGCTTTTTTATTATTATTAAAATTTATGTTTATTTTTAGTTTGCATCATTCATTTCCACAAGATTTTGAGGCACGTATTTTCTCCCCATCTTTCCCCTACCCACCACCCCAAAATAGCAATCACACTGTATACCCTCTCCCCCAATCTGCTCTCTCCTATATCTTCCCCTATCCCCCCTCCAACTTTCTAGTAGGGTCTCTATACCCCTGTGCCTATATGTCTTATTTCCCAGTTGCATGTAAATATATATTGAAAGATGGACTATATTTCCCTCCCTCCTATTCTGCCCCCCCACTATTCTCTACTTTTACCCTGTCCCTTTTCAAAAGTGTGTGCTTCTAACTTCCTTCCCCCTCCACAATATGGCCTCCTTTCTATCATCCCCCCTCTCATCCCCTTTCCCCTTACTCTCCTATTGGGTGAGATACCCCATTTAGTGTGTATGTCATTCTCTCCCTAAGCCAAATTCAGTAAGAGTAAGGTTCACACATTCCCTTTTGCCTTCCTGTTCTTCCCCTCTATTGTAACAGTTTTCCCTTATCTCTTCTATATGAGATAGTTTGCGACATTCTATCTCTCCCCATCTCCTCTCATTATATTCCTCTCTCACCTCTCAATTTCACCTTGTAAGTATCATCCCTTCCTATTCCATTGGTCCTGTGCCCTCTATGTATACTGTATACATATACATGCACATATATGTATTCATATGCCCATATACCCTCCTATATAGACATGTATATGTATGTATACATATATATATATATGTACACATTTATATTCCCTTCAACTGTTCTCATACTGAGAAAAGTTTCATAAGTTACAATTATCGTTTTTTCCATGTAGAAATGTAAATAGTTCAACTTTGATAAGTTCCTTATGATTTCTTTTCCCTGTTTACCTTCTCAAGCTTCTCTTGCTTCTTGTATCTGAATGTCAAATTTTCTATTCAATTCTGGTTTTTTCATCAAGAATGCTTGAAAGTCCTCTATTTCATTGAATGAGCATATTTTTCCTCAAAACATTGTACTCAGTTTTGCTGGGTAGGTGATTCTTGGTTTTAATCCCAGCTCCTTTGCCCTCTGGAATATCATATTCCCTGCCCTACAACCCCTCAGTGTAGAAGCTGCCAGATCCTGTGTTATCCTGATTCTGTTTCCACAATATTCAAATTGTTTCTTCCTGGCTGCTTGTAATATTTTGTCCTTGATCTGGGAATTCTGGAACCTGGCTATAATATTCCTAGGAGTTTACTTTGGGGGATCTTTTTCAGGAGGTGATTGGTAGATTCTTTCAACCTCTATTTTGCCTTCTCGTTCTAAAACATCAGGGCAGTTTTCCTTAAGAATTTCTTGAAGGACAATTTCTAGGAAATTTATATTTTTCCCATTCTCCCAAGTCACTTAGCTGTGAAATCTTATCCAGCACCTGTGAAAGAGAGTGCCCTATTTCACCAATTAGTAGAGTCAGAAGTAGATGTTTATAAGCAGGAGGATCCATCTTCACTATGATATTTCTATTAGAAACTGTTAGGGGATATCATGATACACATCTGCATCTCCAAACATGATGACAGTTTTCATTACTTCTTTCATCTTTCTCATGCAGTCTTTAAGTGGATACCAATATCTCCACTAGGCCAAATAGAATCAGTGGGGTACATTCCATTGCATCCATCCTCAGCTAAAGCTAACAGATCAGTGGTATTGTTACCTCCTGCCATATGAAAATCTCTAAAGGTTTGCTAGACAAAAGGGTTCTGACATATACCTATAAATTTCAAGCAGTCCCCACTACCCATACTCCTCTGGTCCCTTCACTGATTCTCACCATCCAAGACACCAATGATTCTCCCATCCTTTGGGTGATTCTGCTCAATATATCAGTACCCTCTTGTTGAGTGAAATCCTCAATTATCTCCCTGAACTCTGTTTCTGATTCTCCTGCATTCTTCTCAGTATGGAATGAAATTCTGGCTTTGTAAATGCCTGGTCATGTAACACTGTATCACTTTGTACCCATGCACTGTCCTGGCAGTTGTTGTCATGGTAACTAGGCTTAGTCTCTACCAAAACTGTATGTACTTTCCTCCTGTTACTTTTCTGCTTCTTTTTCTGAGCCAAATTCACAACAACCCTCTCTTCTACCACCTGAGACCCTCCAGCTTGCTCCGCTAAAGGAGGGCCTGAACACTGCAACACAGCCAACGCTCTTTCCATTTGAGTTTTTTCTTTTAACAGCTTGACTCTGCTTTTACACATAATACACTAACCTGTTAATAAAACCCAGCTCTTCCTACATGCTGCCTCCAAGTCTCTCCCTGGTTTTATTGGTATTCTTTGCAAACATGTTTCTAAATCTCTAGGTTCTCCCTTTTGTAACCTCAGGTCCCAGTTTTCACGGTGTCCTGTACTTTTAGACCACTCTCTTGCTAGGGAGGAATAAGGTAAATCCTCCCATCCTGGGCTAGCATCTCCTTTTAAATACCTTCTGCCTCCAAATAGGGGCCTGATATTTCAAAATCCCATTGTCATCACCAAATGTAGTGCCAATGCAATATTCACAGTGCCAATGGTCACTATACATATACCAGCATAGTGCTCAGTCACAAAATATAACATACTCTCCATATAGAAGACAGAAGCAAAACATTTATTCAGACACCAGGAAACCAAATCCCAAAACCAGTAAGTCAATTCCATCATAGTAGCAAAGAAGTTAATAAGCCATAACAGCACAGAGCCACAGCAGCCTTCCCACAAACCAACATTTACTCACAAGCCTAACTGTCTCCCTTGGATACATCCTCTCTTCCCTTCAGTCTAGCTGCTCTCACTCCCAGCTTCCTGTGGGCTCTGCTCCACACTTCAGCAAACTCTTCCTACCTCAGGCTCCACGTGGTTACATTCAGCCTTTTAGGTGGCAGGGTATATCTTCAAAGCAAGGAAAGTCTTCAAATTCCCATAGGTCTATTAAGGGGCAGGGAAGATCTTCAAATTCCCATTACCATTACATACCCCAAACTGGACATAGGGCTCTAGTTGTGGTCTGACTCTCTTAGAGTACAATGGGATTATCTCCTCTCTTTTTTCTGAACACTATCCCTTTTGCCCTAAAATCACATTAACTGTTAATGCTTATGTTATGTTTGTATATCTCCCATTGTACCTCAATGTACAAATGACATTTGTCTATCCCTTTAAGGTTTGCAAAGCACTTGACAAACAATGTCTCATTTGATTGATACAATAGCCCTGTGATGTAAGTTCTACAGTGTTGCTGTTAGAAGAAAACTGAGGCTCTAGGAATTTTTGGGACTTAGTTCATAGTCATAGAACTGGTAAATGTCAGGGGTGGATTTGAACCCAGGTCTTTATATCCAGCACTATGACCACCTCACTGTGCTGTCTAAATTCTTTCAAATCTGTTTTCAAATGAACTGCTAGCCACACTTCTAGTTTCTATTTGTGAACAAATGCTTTTTTTTTAATATTTATCTCTATTAAATTTCATTTTATGTGATTTGGCCCAATTTTATACAGCCTGTTGAGCTTTTTTTGGATCCTGACTATTTACCAATGTGTTAGTTACCCTTTCCAGCTTTATGTCATCTGAAAATTTGATAAGCATTTTTTTCTTTTTTTTTTCAAATGCTTTATTAACTTCAGGTTTACATCATTCATTTCCACCAGATTTTGAGTTACAATTTTTCCCCCATTTTCCCCTACCCACCACCCCAGAATAGCAGTCCCACAAGATATCCCCTCATCCAATCTGCTCTCTCCCATATCTTCTCCCATACCCCCTTTGACTTTTCCATTAGGACAAGGTGAATCTCTGAGTCCCAATGCCTGCACATCTTATCTCCCAATTACATGCAAAATAGTATTAATAATAGTATATATATGAAACATTTAATTTTAATACTTCAAATTCCAGATCCATTCCCTTCCTCCCTTGTCACTCATTCCCACTGGGAAGATAAGCAATTCAGTATGTGTTGTACATGTATAGCTATGCAAAACATTATCATAGTAGATATATTGTAAAAGACTGCTTATATTTCCCTCCCACCCATCCCACCCCCCATCTGGTCCATTCCCTACTTTGATCCTGTCCCTCTTCAAAAGTGGGTGCCTCCAACCTCCCCTCCCCCCAGCATGCCCTCCCCTCCATCATTCCCCCTCTCATCCCCCTCTCCCCCACCCTGCAGGGTGAGATATCCCATTTAGTATGTATGTCATTCTCTCCCTGAGCCAAATCCAATGAGAATATGGTTTTGCCTTTTTGCCTTCCTGTTCTTCCCCTCCCCTGCAACCATTTCCCTTTGCCTCTTTTACATGAGATAGTTTACCACCCCCTGTGTCTCCCCATCTCCTCTCGCCACATTCCTCTCTTACCTCTTAACTTCACCCCTTAAGTATCATCCCTTCCCACCAAATTCAACCTGTGCCCTCTATCTATGTATACCTGTAAACATATATATACACACATTCATGTATGTATTCATATGCCCATATATCCTTCTTCAACTATTTTCATACTGAGAAAGGTTTCATCAGTTATAATTATTGTTTTTCCATGTAAGAATGTAAATAGTTCAACTTTGATAAGTTCCTTATGATTTCTTTCCCTATTTACCTTCTCATGCTTCTCTTGTTTCTTGTATCTGAATGTCAAATTTTCTAATCCTGGTTTTTTCATCAAGAATGCTTGAAAGTCTTCTATTTCATTGAATGACCAAATTTTCCCTTGAAACATTGTACTCAGTTTTGCTGGGTAGGTGATTCTTGGTTTTAATCCCAGCTCCTTTGCCCTCTGGAACATCATATTCCCTGCCCTACAACCCCTCAGTGTAGAAGCTGCCAGGTCCTATGCTATTCTGATTGTGTTTCCACAATATTGAAATTGTTTCTTCCTGGCTGCTTGGAGTATTTTCTCCTTGATCTGGGAATTCTGGAACCTGGCTATAATATTCCTAGGAGTTTTCTTTTGGGGATCTTTTTCAGGAGGTGATTGGTAGATTCTTTCAACCTCTATTTTGCCCTCTGGATCTAAAACATCAGGGCAATTTTCCTTGAGAATTTCTTGAAGGATGATTTCTAGGTTCTTCTTTGATCATGGCTTTCAGGTAGTCCAATAATTTTTAACTTATCTCTCCTGGATCTATTTTCCAGGTCAGTGGTTTTTCCCATGAAATATTTCACATTGCCTTCTATTCTTTCAATTGCTTGGACCTGTTTAACAGCATCTTGATTTCTCATAAAGTCACTAGCTTCCATTTGCTCCAGTCTAACTCTGAAGGAATGAATCTCCTCAGTGAGCTTTTGAGATTCTTTTTCCATCTGGCAAAGTTGGCTTTTTAAGGCATTCTTCTCCTCATTGCCTTTTTGAGCCTCTTTTGCCATTTGAGTTAATCTATTTTTAAGGTGTTATTTTCCTCAGTCAGGCTGTTGACCCTCATTTCATACTTTTCCTGCATCCTTCTCATTTCTCTTCCCAATTTTTCCTCCACTTCTCTTAGTTGGTTTTAAAAATCTCTCTTAAAGTCTATGGCCTGTAACGAGCTTGTATTTTCATTTGAGGATTTTGGTGCAGGAGTTCTGACCTCCAGGTTCTCCTCCCATTCCATGCTTTGATCCTCTTTGTCCCCAAAATAGGAGTCTAATGTTGACTTTTTCTGTTTATTTTGTTTTCTCTGCCTAGGCATGTTGCCACTTAATTACTTGACTTCTGGCCTTGTTGCCACAATAGGACTCTGCCACCAGACAGGGGAGCTTCTGTCCCAAACATTGGGGTCTTCTCAACTGCCGGAGGTATTAGGTGGGTGCCTCCCTGAAGCCCTCATACACTCTGGCAAGCTGGTCACACACCCCAAGACCTCTACCCCAGACCGCAATCCAGATCCAAGAAGGTTAAAGCAAGAGTGATTACCCACCAGACTGATTGCCGGATCCCCCTACAGTCTGCAGGCCAGGAGCTGAAGCTGCGACTGAAGCTGTACAATAGCAGCTGTGCCACAGCTTCCAGGGGAAGAAGCTGAGGTGTTCCCAAATACTGGTCCCAAAGTCCATAGGGCACTAACCTCTTACTTTGTCGTAGGCATCTATGTGTTGACAATTCTGGAAATGGCACAGCTGCTGGTATTCTGGGGTCCCTCCAGCTGGCTGCTGGTCCAGCCACCCTGGGGCTAAAAACCTCCAACTCAGTGGTCCTGGGCTTGGCTCCTAGAGTGCTGTGTTGGCCACTCCCTGCTGGGCTGCTGGGCTGTCCTCAGCGGGATTTTAGCTTCTCTGTGTAATTTTGTGGGTTCTGGGGCTCCAGAGGTTGTTCAGAGTTCCCTTTTACATAATTTTGAAGTGGTGTGGGCTGGAGCTCTGAGGAAGTGCCGTTTCTACTCTGCCATCTTGGCTCTGCCCCGGTCTCGGTAAGCATTTTCAATACAAATTATTGATGAAAATAAGTTAAACAGCATGAGGTCAGAGATCTGAGGACAAAAATCCCTCTGTTTAAAAAATCCCCAAATTTCTTGTAATTACAGTTGAAAAAATATTCATTATATCTGTATAGTTGTTTTTGACCTGATGATCTATCTTAGCCCCATCTCCCTTTTTGGCTTGTGTATGCCCAAGGTCAAACAGAAGACACTTATTGATTTATCTTTCATAATTGTATTTGTTTGTCCCTTGGTAACTAATGAATGCTAAAAACATGAGTTGAGGTCCTTATAATATACGCCAAAAGAAGTATACTCGTGACCTACTTCCAAGTTTCTTATTTTGCAGTATTCTATGCAACAAAATTTCACTACAACCAAAAAAGATGGATGATTCCCTGGAGTTCACAATTTTTTCCAATTCATTGTATTTATGGAGTTATTTTCTGCAATCAAAAAGGAGATAAATGAAAAACAGTATGATGTAGTGGAAAGTAAAACCAGACTTGCATTCTAGTATTGTCTGTCACTGTGTCACTTTAAGCAAATTTTTGAAGTTTTGAAAGCTCAGGTTTTTCATCCATTTAAATAGAAGGTTGAACTAGATGTTTTTTAAGATACCATTCCCTTCCAACTTGAGAGTCCCACAATTCTATAAATGATTAGATTGCTTATAATGGACAATGACATCAGTGCATGTGTTCCATTTGGCTTTGAGCTGAGGGAAATACACTTAGGAAAAAAACATAGTATGATTGAGAGACCTGGCTTTTTGTCCCAGCTCTGTCATTAATTAGCTCTTTGACCTTAAAGCAATCACATTATCTCTCTCAACCTTAGTTTCCTCATGAGAGGTTTGGATTTAAGTTTATTTTAAGGGTCCCTTCTGGATCTAAAATTCTTAGGTTCTATGATGCTTCTTTTTACCAATATGAAAGTGAAATCATGGTGACAAATGGCATCCCATCTCCCAAAAAACTGCCTGAACTGTGGCAGATCCCTTTCCTCAAGACTTATCTAGGAAAGAAGTGAATCAAATTTTAGGCATAAAGGATTTAGAGCTGAAAGTAAGCTTAGAAACCTAGAAATAAAAGCTATTTGCTATATCCTTGATTTTCATGACTTCATACTGCAGTACAGTATCTATCATAGTGGGCACTCAATGAAATAATTTGTTGAATGAATGAATGTTAAAGAAACTCAACTGAATAACTTAATACAAGCTAGATGGAGATCTCACTAATTGTCTTGGTTAGAAGAGCTCTAATGTAGTCTCTTTAAAAGTTAATTAATCAATAAGCAATTATTAAGTGCCTACTATATGCTAGACACTGTGATAAGCGCTGAGTAAAAGACCCTTTCCTCAAAGAACTTAAAATCTAATGGTGGAGGCAACGTGCAAATATATTTATAAAACAAGTTATATAAAGTGTAAATAGGACATAACGAATAGAAGGAGAGTAGTGATGTGATTAGAGGGGTTGGGGAGAGCTTCCTGAAGATGATGAGATTTTAACTGGGACTTAAAGGAAGCCTGGAATGTCAATAGTTAGAATGGAGGAGGGAGAGTGTTCCAGGCATGAGGGATAACCAGAGAAATGCACAGCTAAGAAATGAAATGTCTAATTTGAAGAAGAGCCAGGAGACCAGTGTCACTGAATGGAAGAGTACCTGTTGGGGAGTAAGGTCAGAGAAGACTGGGAAGGGGCTAGGGTATGAAGGGCTTTGAACGCCAAAAATAAACATTTTATATTTGCTCCCGGAGGCAATAGAAAATCACTGGAGTTTATTAAGTAGTGGGGCAACTTGATTGGAATTGTGCTTTATGAAAACCATTTTAGTGGCTGAATGGAGGATGGATTTGCATAGGAATAAACTTGAGAATGACAGACCCAACCCACAAGTATGCTATTGCAAAATTCAGGCTTGAAGTGATGACACCTGCATTGGAGTGGTGGTAGTGTCAGAGAAAGAGGCATAATCAAAAGATGGTGTAAAGGTGAAATGGACAGGCCTTGACTACAGATTGAATATGGGGAAGATAGTGAGAGATAGTGAGAAATCCAAGATGGCAGCCATGTTGTAAGCCTGAGGGACTGGGAGGATGGTATTGCTCTCTACAGTAGTACAGAAGGTAGAAAGGAAAAGGGTAGGGTTTTGGGGAAAAGATGACGAGTTCTGTATTGGACATATTGAGTTTAAGATATCACCTAGACATGTAATTCCAGATATCTAAAAGGAAGTTGGAGATGAGAGATTAGAGGTCAACAGAGAGATTGGGGTAGGATAGATAGATTTGAGAATCATCATCGTAGAGATGATAATTAAATCCATGGGAACTAATGAAATAACCAAGTGAAGTGATGTAGAGAGGAAAGTCCTAGGACAGAACCCTGAGGGACACCATAGTTAGAGGGCATGAGCTCTAGGAGAATCCAGCAAAGGAGACAGAGAAGGAAGACGTAGAAGGAAAACCAGGAAAGAGCAGAGAAAACCTAGAAAGAGGGAATATCAAGGAGGAAGGAGAAAGGGATCATTACTGTCAAAAGCTAGACACGGCATAAGAGATATAGAATGATCGTGAGGTTGGAAGAATCAAGTGAGAGATGTTTTTTTGTTTTGTTTTCAAAATAGGGGAGACATGGACTTGTAGGGAGCAGGGAAAGAACCAATGGCCAGGGAGAGATTCAAAATAAGTGAAATAGTGAGGATGACAGTGGAAGGCAATCTGTTGAAGAATATAGGATGAAATGGGACTGTTTGAACAAATAGAGGGTCTCGTATTGATAAGGAGTATGGCTACTTCATCATGGCAGAAGGCATCTGAGAAATGGGAGATGAGGACGAGGAGAAAAAAGGGGGTTTATGGTGAATGGCCTCATTTTTATCTGTAAACTATGAGGCAAAGTTCTCAGTTCAAGTCAGACAAAAGTACTAACTTCTGAGGATCATTTCTTTCTTTCTTTCTTTCTTTCTTTCTTTCTTTCTTTCTTTCTTTCTTTCTTTCTTTCTTTCTTTTTTTTTTTTTTGCCTTTTTGGAGGGCAGTTGGGGTTAAGTAACTTGCCCAAGGTCACATGGCTAGGTTTTTGTTTGTGTGTGCATTAATCTGAGGCCGGATCCGAACTCAGGTCCTTCTGATTCCAGGGCCGACGCTCTACTCACTGCACCACCTAGTCGCCCTCTTTGTTTGTTTGTTTGTTTGTTTGTTTTGGTTCTTTGAAAAACAGGTCTATGACTGGAAAATGAGGTAAGGGTAAATGACCCATTAAGTAAGATCAATATCCAAGAGATAGAAAGATATCCTTCAGCCTCCCATCCTTCCACATAATTGTGGGTGGAGACCCTGCAGAGATTTTCTCAGAGCATATAACAAGTTACACAGAATGAGAAGTCATGAATGGGTGGTTATCTTACATAATTGTAGCGCCAATGCAATATTTACAGCACCCACAATCATAATAAAGACCATGATTATAACTTTCACATGATGTTCGATCACAAAATATACTACATTCTCCAGGTAAAGAATAGAACTGAAGCATTTATTCAGACACCAGAAAACTGAATCCCAAAACCAGTAAGCTGATTCCATCATAGTACCAAAGATATTAAGTCATAATAATGCTGAGAGCAACAGCATCCTTCAGCCTTCCCACAAACCAATACAAGATCAATATTTACTCCCAAACCTCTCTATCTCCTTGACTGTGTCCTTTCTCCCCCAATGCCTGGCTAGCTCTGACCAGCTTCCTGTGGGCTCTGCTTCCCTTCAGCAAACTCTTCCCACCACAGGCTCCATGTGATTACATTTAGCTTATTAGGGAGCAGAGTTTATTTTCACAGCAGGGAAGCTTCCTGTGGGCTCTGCTATACCCTTCAGCAAATTCCCTCCATCACAGGCTCCATGTGGTTATATTCAGCTTATTAGAGGGTAGAGTTTACTTTCAAAGAAGGGGAGGTCTTCAAACTCCCCGCTACGTCTATTAAGGGCCAGGAAAGATCTTCAAATTCCCATTCCCATTACAATAATCTAACTGAGATCACAGTGGAATGTATAGTGGAGTGTATAGGTTATTTCATTTCCTTATAACAGGAACATTCTAGAGTACTCTTAATTTTCTAGCTAGGTGGATCAGTGGATAGAGTACTGGGCCTAAAGTTAGGAAAATTCATCTTCCTGAGTTACAATCTGACCTTGGACCCTTCCTACATATGTGAACCTGGGCAGGTCACTTGACGCTGTTTGCCTTGGTTTCCTAATCTGTAAAATGATCTGGAGAAGCAAGGCAAAGCACTTCAGAATCTTTGCCAAGAAACCCCAAATGGGGTCACAGAGAGTTGGACATGACTGAAAACGACTGAGCAACAACAATTTTCTTAATCCTAGATAGCACAAGGTTCATCCAGCAGTATATAGGAAGCCTCAATGAACTCTATTCAAAGTTACTGTTTATTTTATCCCTGATAGCCAATGTTAATTTTGTTTTAAAAATGTTTATGAGATTATAAGAATGTTCACTTCAAATTTCTTCTTTTTTTTTGCTTTTTTTTTTTTGGAGGGCAGTTGGGGTTAAGTAACTTGCCCAAGGTCACACGGCTAGCTTTTCGTGTGTGCGTTAAGTGTCTGAGGCCAGATCCGGACTCAGGTCCTTCTGACGCTAGGGCCGACACTCTACTCACTGCGCCACCTAGCCACCCTGAAATTTCTACATTTAATACATAAATACTTTAACACCCGTAGTCCTTTAGTATCATCTGATTTTTATTTTTGTTAACAATTGTTAAAATTGGGGGCAGCTAGATGGCACAGTGAATAAGGCACTGGCCCTAAAGTCAGGAGGACCTGAGTTCAAATCCGGCCTCAGACACTTAACACTTACTAGCCGTGTGACCCTGGGCAAGTCACTTTACCCCAACTGCCCTCCAAAAAGCAAAAAAAATTGTTAAAATTGTTAAATTATGTAATTATTATGGACACATAGTTTTGAGCAAGTATTTATTATCAAGAGAAGTGTCAGGAAAATGGAGCATGTAGTTATAACTTCCACATTGCTAGAAAGTGCTACAAAGGATTGAATTTAATATCATTTTAGATTGGATTCTAATCCCTTCTCTCTGGATGTAGACTGCAATATGCCTTGTGACATACACTGACCTTGCTGTTGTTATGTGATTAGAATACAGCCTGTTTCTGAAATGTAGGCGACTTTCTAATACATAATTAACTGTTGTCTGTTCTGACTATCAAATGGCATTTCTGGGGAGCATAATGAAATACTTTAAAGAACTTTCTTCACTGAAAATATTCAAGTAATTAAAAGCATAAAAGAAAGGGCTGGTTGTTTTTTCTTTTGTTTTGTTTTTGCCGGAGGTTTAAAAATAAAGGGAAAAAATTGGCAGAATTAAGACATACCAAAAACTAAAATCAGCCATTTTTCATCCTTGGTTTGGTTTTTTTTTTTTACTCATTTCACACACCTTTGATTAGAATTTCTTTGCCTAACACTCAGCTAATGCACACTTCACCATTAGCATGCACTGTGTGTCTTTTTCTGTCACATTTAATATGAGATAGGTGGTGTGAGCATCCAGTTCTATGCCAGTCTGAAATAAAAATACAACTGTTTGCCAAAAGTAGACAGGTGCTGTGCTGCATCTGCCCACAAGGAAACCCTCAGAACAAAAGGGTCTATGAACACTGGCATTTATGTTTTTTGCAAAATGCTTCATACATGCTAAAGCAGAAGATTCATGACTAAGAATTATTCTGGCTAGGGAAAATTCTGTTTGGAAAAGAGGGTCAGGTAGCAGGAACCCAAACAGCCCCAACCATGGGTACAATGGGGTCATATTGGGATGGAGAGATTGTGAAGGAAGGTAGGCCCCAAGAGAGGGGTACCACAATGAGAGAAGGTAGCTTGGCAGGAATGCCAAGGCAGCTCATGCTACATGCCAGTATGGTCCAGCAGAAGACTGTGAAATGATGTACAAAGACGCTGATTGCTGTGACAGGAAGCACCCTACCCTGCCAACCAAATGTCAACACCTTAGGGGGGAAATACTAAAGAAGATAAAAACCCTATCTACTGTAGGCTAGGTGAAGTCTGGCCAAGAAGTGTGTGTTCCTCCTCAGGTCTGGAAGTGGAAGGTAAGGGAGGTCTAACTTTTTCAGTGTCCAAAAGCAACGGATAAGGCACTAAGGATGCAAAGATGGGATTGCGGTTAAGTTCCTTCTTCCTTCATGCTTTTTAAGGTCTTCTCTCACAGTGTGCATTTCAAAGGCAGTGCATCATTTATTTTTTAAAAATATTCAAAATTTTATATTTTAAATCATCTTTCACTGTGGTCTAGATGACCTCTATTAAATCTACCAAAATCTTAAGATCCGTGAGATCTAGGCTCTCTCAAGTCATTCCTTTTTTCACTGAATGACTGGATCTATAAAAGGGAGAAGAAGACTAGGCTATATTAATGCCTCAGATTGATTTTTTTTTCACATGGGTTAAAGCTTATGTACAAAAATAAAAGGATAATACTATAAAAATCTGCTCACTCTAGCAGAGGGACAGCATGCATGGCTGAACTTATTTCTGAGACTCTTAATTCTGAGATATTTGTTGTTGTTTGGTCATTATTCAGTCACATCCAACTCTTTATCACCCCTTTTGGGGTTTTCTTGGCACAGATACTAGAGTGGTTTGCCATTTCATTCTCCAAATCACTTTATATAGGTGAAGAACCTGAGGGAAATGGGGTTGACTTGCCCAGGGTCACACAGCTAATAAGTATCTGATGTCAGATTTGACTCCAGGCCTCTGGATTTGACTCTATCCACTGTGCCACCTACCTGCTCTGAGATATTACAATTCTTTAAATACATCATAATAAGAATGCAGAAAAAGATCAGGGAATAGCAACTCATTCAGTTTGACTGGAGCACATGAAGAGAGTAATGTGTATTAAGGCTGGCAAGGGAGGTAGGAATTCAATTGCTGATCCTAGAGCACCAGTCTACACTTGTGACTCATGGCAAGTGGACATGAAGCTAATCAACCATCCCTTCTCATTTTGTCTGAACAAGTGGAGGGTTTGGTCATGTTTTCAGCATTTTACTGCCGATGAAATATATGGCTAATGTAGTATACCAAGTGCACAATAGGGCCCAGTCATTTAATTTGCACAGATTGTTACCATCTCCAGCAGCTGTGAATGTTGGGCATTGACGTTCTACATTCAAAAATAATCATGATGGGGCCTTCATGCATCTGTGTTCCCTTGAAAAAAATTGGAAGAAAAAGCCTCATTAAAAGGCGATTTTTTTCCTTGTGTATCATTTATGGGGATGTTATCAGATGCTGAGAATTGTTATTAGCAAGTGTCTCTTTGAAAACGAGGTCAGGCAATTAGCAATATTCTTAGGTTACTTATACTTCTTCCAAAATTATTGTATGGCTCTTGGCAACTTTGGAAGTAATAATTTCCAGTGTGCTGGTTTGCTTGATAGCTTTGTTTAATTCTACGTGTGTGGTTCAGCTTGCAAAAGTAAGCAAATAGGAGAGATGGGAGATGTATGGTGTGGTACCCCTGACTTGTAGGTTTCAGACAAGGTTTCTGGTGCCTAAAAACCATCTGCCAGCTAATTGAAAGTCAGAGGACAGTGCCAAATAGTACTTAGCTTTGCATTTATAAGCCAGGCTTCTACTGCTCAAGCTAACTGTGGCCAAAAATAATCCACTTATACTTGTTTTCTTTTTTTTTTTTAACAAATTATCCAGATCCTTGGGCCTCTTCTCTGTTCTGCTGCAGCAAAGGAGGCACAAAAACAACAGAATCACAGATTCAGTGTGTGAAGGGGCCCTAGAAGGCACTGACCTCAATGTTCCTCCTCCATTTAACATATAAGGAAACTGAGGCTGGGAGACATTAGATGACTTACTCGGAGTCACAGCTAGTGTTTGAAGTAGGATTTCTAATTAGAACCCGGTCTTCCTCACTCTAAATCTAGTTCTCTTTCCACTGTGCCACCTTAGCTGCCCCTGGCTATTCTGTGGAAACAAGTGATGTTTCATAGTTCATCCATGTAACATCCCTTTGGATCTCAGCATTGATGTTGCCCCTTTACATGTGAGTTAATAGAAATACGTCAGGGATTGGGTTGAATCTGGCATTGCTTTTAATAACTCCAGGGTTATTACTTAATGTAAAAGCCCATCTTTTATTCATCCACTTCATTTAAAAAATTAAATTTTTTATTAAAAACTTAACATATGAACATTATACAACCAAGTGAACTTGCTTTACTTAAATATTTATATTTAAATTGAGAATTCCAGGTCAATATAGCTTCCTGAACAGAGGCAGACTCCCAGGGACCTACTCCAATAAAAAAAATGAAGTTCACACCAGTCAGAATAATGATCAAGAAGTCCAATGTGAAACCACACTAAGTGACTTCTGCTACTCCAGAATAGCACAAAAAGTCAACCAAAAGCTCACTGGTAATAGGAAAGGAGAGAGCCAGCAAAGCTGGTGCCAGCATAGGCAAACAATCCCTCAATCTCCCAGTGTAACCAGAGATGGGACTAGAGATATATTCAGCCTACTTGCTTTAGTGTTTGGAGACAGTGAGAGCAGAAGGCACTCCAAGAAAATCCCATGGAGGTCAGAATGCACTAAAGTGACCGGTGATCTACAATGAGGATCTTGGAAGCCATTAGAAGAGGGAGTGGTCAGTGTGGCATGGCAGTGCTCAGAATAGGACAGCCCAGATGAACAGGCACTCTGAGGTTTGTAGCACTCTCTCTAGAGATGCCACAAAGGGCTCTCAAAGATTCAGTATTCAGAAACTCAAAGATACAAAAATAACGCTGGCGGTGGCAGTCAGCTCAGCAACCCAGGTGACCCAAATGACAGATCAAGCAGCAACCCAAGCAAAGGAGCATCTTGGGGAAGAACATGGCCTTGGCACAAAACACACTGATCAGTTTAAAATCTCACTCATATCAGAGTTGGAGCTTGCAATTTCTCATCACTGGGATGTATAAGATGACTATTCAAGCACAAAGGAAAAGGCAAGTCAAGCATTCATCAGATGAATCTAACTTATACCTGAAATATGCAAAGGTGAATTGAACATACACAGTTTGATGTAGAAATACATCAGGCAAAACAAAGAAACGAGCAGAGATGAGAGGCTATTGGTAAGAGAGAGAATAATACCAGGGTGGGACCAGTAAAAAGAAAAACTAATAAAGGGAAGATTAAAAAGAAAAGTGAAAAGCAAAGAACTTGACTCTAAGTCAGGGAGGGCATGACCACGGGTTGGGGAATGGCTAACAAACTGTGTTATATGAGGATAATGGAATGTTACTGTGCATAAGAAATGATGACAGAAGTTAATTCAGAGAATCCTGGGAGGTATGAACTAATGCAGAATAAAATAAATTGAACAAGGATAGCGACTGATAGATGGACAACATTTTAAAAGAAAAACAGCTTTGAAAGACTTAAGAATTCTTTTTTTTTTTTTTAAAGCAATTGGGGTTAAGTAACTTGCTCAAGGTTACACGGCTAGTCATTATTTATGCGTGGGTGCTCATTTTCTGAGGCCGGATCTGATCTCAGGTCATCCCAACTCCGAGGCCGGCGCTCTTACTCACTGCGCCACCTAGCCGCCCCTTTAGGGCAATTGGGGTTAAGTAACTTGCCCAAGGTTACACGGCTAGGTTTTTGTTTGTGCGGATTAAGTGTCGGAGGCCGGCTCCGAACTCAGGTCCTTCTGACTCCAGGGCCGGTGCTCTATTCACTGCGACACCTAGCCGCCCCAGACTTAAGAATTCTGATCAATGGTCAACCACATCTCCAAAGGACCTCTCATGGACATGTTGCCCACCTGAAGGTGCAGAAAGAGACACATGTTCACCTACTAGCTGTGTGACCCTGAGCAAGTCACTTAAACCTGATTGCCTAAACAGCCATGTTTTTGGACATGGCCATTGTGTTCATTTATTTTGCTTGACTATTTTTTGTCACAACAGGTATATTTTTTCTCATCTCAGTTTTTAAAGTGGGAGCATGGGAAGTAAAATGGCAGAGGTTAGCAGTTAGCAATAGTAATGCTAAACAATGAAAGCAATGAAAAAATTTTCAACAAATGCACAGAAGAGAAAAGAAGGAAATTCAGAAGGAAGCCCAAAGAAGCAGAACAGTCTGAGAGTAATGTGTGGAATTTATTATATACTTCTTGGGAAGGACAAGTTGTGTGAAATGGAGATTGGCTTTTATGCTTCTTTTTGTCTTCCAAAATGTTAATTTTTTTGGTCAAGTTCAGAAAAATAAAATAATTCATGAAGTATATATATATATGTAATACACACACACACACACACACACACACACACATATATATATATATATTTATACACATATATTCTATCATTTCCTCAGGATCAGAAGTCTTTCTTTGTGTATCCATGTATTCTTATTCACTTGTCATTTAGTATGGTTGTAGTGTGCCTTCTGTTTGGCTTCTATTTTTTTTCTTCAAAAGCTCATTTTATTTTAGCATCAATATCCTCTCTGTGATATTATAGGCTGCAAACACCATGAAATCAGAGAATTCAACATGGCAGGTGACAAGTTTGGTAGGTACAAATGGAATATAGCTTATGACTTGCATGCAAGAAGTGGTGATAACAGAAGTGTCTAATACATATACATGTAATATGTGTTATATATACATATATAACATACATATAATATATGTATGATTACAAAAAGGTTGATCATGTAGTAAAAGTGAGGGATACAAAGGCCCCAGTCACTGGAGAAAAGACTTGGCAAAAAATCATGGTAAATTTGGAAAGCAGTCTGGCAGATAGTAGGCAGAGACTAGCATCTTATATCACATATCAAGATAAGTCCCAATAATTACATGACATCTACATAAGAGGTGAAATAATAAGCAAACTAGAAGAGGATGGAAGAAATTGCCTTCTAATCTATGAATAAGGGAATAGATCCTGACAAAACAAAAGAAAAGAGTATCACAGAAGAAAAAAATGGATAATTTTGATGACAAAATCAAAGTTTTGTGCAAATTAATAAAGTTAAAGGGAAGGGAAACAGGTAACTGAGAAAAGTCTTTCCATCAAGTTTCTCTGATAAAGTTCTCATATTCAAGATATATGTGGGATGGGTTTAAGTTTATAAGAACAAGAGCCATTCCTCTAATAGATAAATAAATGGTCAAGGGATATGAACATGCAGTTTTCAAAAGAAGAAACTCAAGTTACCAATAACTATATGAAATAATATTACAAATCACTAATATTTGGAGAAATGCAAATTAAAGCATCTCTAAAATTCTATCTCATACTCACCAGATTGGCAGAATTGCAAAAAAAATGGAAAGGAAAATGACATGTTTGATTGGTTGTGATATTAATGCATTGCTGGTGGAATTGTTAATTGGTTCAGTCCTTCTAGAAAGTTATTTAGGACTTTGCCCCTGAGTAAACTGTGCATACCCTTTGACCCAGAACTACCACTATATATTTCATTTCCAAAATAATAGCACACTAGAAAGAGTTC
The DNA here is from genome assembly GCA_011680675.1 of Gymnobelideus leadbeateri. Taxonomy (NCBI): domain Eukaryota; kingdom Metazoa; phylum Chordata; class Mammalia; order Diprotodontia; family Petauridae; genus Gymnobelideus; species Gymnobelideus leadbeateri. The sequence continues at coordinate 130,505 of WOXC01003133.1, read as the reverse complement.
TGGCTCTGGTGTCTGATGGGTTCAAATCCTCCCACTGATATTTTTTTATCCATGTAGCTTTGCATAAGTCACCTTTCTAGGCCTATTTCCTTATCTACAAAATGAAGAGTATTGGAGGCCTCTCCAGCACTCTCTTATTTCAAGTTCAATGTTGGGATGAAATGAAGCACTTGAAAATCATTGAATTTTATGTTGGCTATTGGTCTTTTTCTGGGATTTTAGACTTTGTTAGATCTTGGATTTAAAAGACAGATAAAAAAATGCTGGGGAACATTTTGGAATTATTTGTTTCCAGCTGTCCAGCTTATTCTCTTCCTTAATTCTGGGCACACATTTTAATATGTATATTTTTCCAGTGACACCTTATGGTGAATCAAAGTGGGAGGGTTACCATGATCAGTGAAGAGACATGGTGGGAGCAAGTAGGCTTGAGTGTGTTTTTAATGATGACTTGTGACCAAGCAGTGGCATAAGGGTGAGGTTTTGCTGGAGCTTGCTTTAACCAGCTCTTGATTGTTAAAATTTTAGGGTGAGCACTGACACCTTGGAAATCAGCAAATGCTACAAATCAGAGTTTGATTTGTTATTTTGTCAATTATCTTGACTTTAAAAAGTGATGGAGAAAATGTTAATGATGTGGATTAAATTGAGAAGTACATTGTGCATATTATTTTTGCCTCAGAGGGCTGATTGTTAAACATTTACCAGCAACCCTGAAAATATTATATGCAAATGTATGATAGGAAAAGGTGGTGGGCCAGTAATGCAAGAACATGTGAGATCAAACAGAGAGCCTGAAAGATGGAATGTTGGATATGAAGGTTTGAAGGTAGAATGTGGGTAATTTTGGGTAAATTTGGGCAATTTGGTAATTTAGGTACATTTGCACTGGCTGAGAGGCCAGGGATGAGATATTGATATGAAATATCCACAGGAGGAACACAATTACCAATTACCAATAAGATATTGACGCAGACGCCTTATCTTTAGGTATGAGAGTATAGGCTTCTGAACAAGCCCAACATTCACTTTTAATAAAATACTGAAAGGAGGCCAATTCTATTCCTACAATAGAATTTCTTTTTAAGCAAAGCCTTTTATAAACACATTTTTTTCCCTCTAAGAGGGCTATTTTTCTGTTTCATGCGCTTAGGTGAAAGCTTATAGAACACACAATCGTGTTTTTAAAAATGCTTAAAAAATAATGAAAATCTTGCTAAACCCTTTAAGGAAAATAATGTTACTACTTGAAAAGAACTTTTGCTATCATAATTTGAAAGTATCCTAGCAACCACCCTGGCAGTGGAATTTATCTGTTTCTCAGAGGGAATTTGCAAGAAAGCCATGGAAGAAATGCCTCAATTTCAGCACCCTCTTAGAGTTGATTTCTCTCCAGTCACCAGCAATGGGCGCTCATAGATCTCTTTGCTCCCGAGATCCCATCTTTGACCATTAGAAATATAAGCTCTTTTCACCTGCTCTGACAATCTGTATTCACTGAGTGTTATTGAATTTTTTCCATCTATGTATAGATGGAAGGATGATTTTAAATTCCCAAACCAGACCTGAATTTAAAGTAAAAAGAAAAACAAGGATCAATTTCCAGGTTGTTGGTTTCTTTTGTCTTAGAATAACCTGCCAAAGCACCTCAATCCTATGGAAATAATGACCGCTGATGTGGTTTTAGAAGTACAGACACTGCTTGCTAATCTTGGTTTTCTGGGGTGCAGTGAATGTGGATGGGAAGCTTTACTCTGATGTCTCTGAATGATAGAATGGTATTTAGTTGTGCTTGTAGGGAAGATAAATGGTTTCCTGCCGAAGTGATGAATTTTTTAAGCCCTGAATGCAAATCAAAACAGAAATTTCTCCCAGGTGTGTGGAGAAGCCAAGCATGAAATAGCATGACCTGAGCACACAATTTGCAAGCAGAAGATTCAGGCGAGCAGGCTGTTAATATTAAAGAGTGATTAAAATGTATTTTTAAATGACTAGGCAAAGAACACCTGGCTAGGACGTTTGCAGTCTGAGGATTGAATTATCCATTCTTTCTTTGCTATATTAAAAAAAAAAGCAAAGGAATGAAGTAGGTAGATGTTTGGGGATGTGGGGATTTGAAATTCTTGCATTATTTTCAGTGAATACATTTTAGGTGCATGTCTGTATATACATGCATGCAGGTAGAAGCTCATTTTAATGAATACCATTATAATATCCAATTTTCTATAGCAAGGTCATTTCCATGTCCTGGCATCCATGCTAATAATTTTCTGAACAGATGAATTCACAGGTCCTTGCCCACTGAGTGGTCAATTAAGCAACAGCAATGGATATGCTGTCCTTTGGGTAAAATATCTATGCATAAGCCCTGTACTGGGATACTGCATTGGGATGCCTTGCTCTTAAGGTCTCAGTTTCCTCATTTGAAAATGAAAGGGTCACATTTCAGGGATTCTTGCCTTTTTTGTATCATTGACTCCTTAGTCAGTCTGGTGAAACCTATGGACCCTTGTGCAGAATAATATTTTAGTGCATAAAATATAATATATAGGATTACAAATTTATGTTGAAATAAAGCTTTTTCCCCTAAATTCGTGGATACCCTGAAATCTATCCACAGACTGCTTAGGAATCAGTTGATCCCACATTAAGAACCCTTGAACTTAATAATCTCTGGGGTCCAATTTGTCTCTAGCATTCTATATCTCCCTAGGAAATACTTGCTAAATGTTTGTTGAAGAATAGATTATATATGCCAGTCCCTCAATGGATCTATGATCTCATTGATGTGAGTATTCTCTCCAGTGATGGAGATTGCAACCCAGCCATAGCTGCCAGTCTTGTGAGAGTGTCCTCTTCTTCTGTTTCCTTTCCCACCACTATACCATTGTCATTGAGAAATAGAAGGGGGCTGTATGAAGGTTATTTGGTATTTTTTGGTGTGTTTTATGAGCTGCTCTGGTGGAAGAATCCATAACCAATAACAAACTTCTCCATATTTAGCTAGTCTGGTCCTAGAGGCAGTTGGGTGGTTCAATGGATAGAGCACTGGATCTAATTGGAGTCAGGAAGACATAAGTTTGAAGTTGACCTCAGACATTAATTGTATGGCCCTGGCTAAGTCACTTAGCCTCTGTCTGCCTCAACTTCCTTATCTGTAAAATGAGGTTAAGAATAGCACCTACCTTCCAGCTTATTGTGAGAATGAAGTAAGATAAAGTCTTTGTAAGCACTTGGCACATAGTAAGCACTTAATAAATGATTATTTCCTTCCTTTTTTGTTTCTCTGCTTGAAAAGCAGAAATAGCTTGTTTTCTTTGGGGACTATACTCAGAGCTTTTCTAGCATGGGGGAACTAATCAGGGCTCCTACTTTGCTGCTCTCACCTTCAAGAATCCAGAGACAGCTTCATGCCACAATGAGGAACCAAAGTAAGACTCTGTGGAAGTATAAATTGTACAGTGCTAAATAGTCATAATAAAATCGCACGTTTATAAAATGTGTTGGCAACTTTGGAAGGACTTACAAAATGGGAGATGGCTGGTAATGTTGTCACATAGGCCAATGAGGTTTCTACTGTGATTATGTATTAGGCAGCTCAGGGTAAAGATAAATTTTGAAGCCCACTCAGAGCTGGAATGGAGAAAATTCAGCTGCATTTGTGATCCTAATAATGGATGCAACATGATATAGTGACAAGAACAATGAATTTGAAGCTAGAGATCCAGAGTTTCGTTTTTGTTTTTCAATTCAACTTCTTCTACTTAGCACCAGGGTGGCTTTTCCACCCAGCCTCCCAATTTCCTGATTTCAAGCTTTGTGAAATCCAGTACACAACACAATAATTGAGGAGTTCACAAAATAATAGAGGGAATTCTGTAGACATTTTTCTGCCATTGAATCAGTGATGAAGGAACCCTACTTACCTCCCCAAATGGAAAATATGTCAGATTATCTTAAGCTAGGCTTTCTGTATATCACTGTATTCTCTCAGGTGCCACTTTGAAATGAGCAAAATATTTATTTTTGACCAAGTTTCCATCTCCCCTAACTTATTTGGAAAAAACAATGTTAGACAAAGGGTTCTTTACTTGGAGTCAGTGAACTTTATTTTACCCCCAATACTTTGATAACTGTATTTCAAATACAGTTGGTTTCCTTAGAATTCTTTTCTATTTTATTTTAAGCACTTAAAACCATTATTCTGAAGAGTCCATAGGCTTCACCAGATGGCTAAAGAGATCCATGATGCAAAAAAGGTTCAGAACTCCCTATAACACACAGGTACATATCTTTCTGAACACTGCATTAAGTGGCTTCCATGTTAATGACATTTAAGTATAACATGGTCTCATTCCTTCAACCTTATTAAAATTGATCTCTACCCTTATATGAAATTCTATTAAATGATATTTTAAAGAAAATTTATGCATAATAAAGTTTAACTGAAAGTGTTCTCTGTATCTTCTGTCTGAGAGCCGTATTTTTAGATATCTTTGTCTCTATCACAATCTACCTCATATAAATGCCTCTATGTCATATTCTTCCTGAGAAGAATGTATATATTTCACCACATAATCAATGCAGATTTTATGACAATTTTTGCAAAAAGTGGGCTGAGATCATCATGTGAAACTTTAAAAAATTTTTTCCAACATTATTTAAAAATTATTTATTACTAAACTGTCTTTGGTGCAAGATTAGGATGCATAGAATACTCATGAATATACATTAAAATAGGGAAAATGTGAGTTTTACCACATCACATGCCTTACTTGTGGTAGCTTTGACTCCCTGCCTGCTCCCCTTGGCGCCTATGGCTCTTCATTGTGTTGAGTGCCAATAGTACTGCAGCTCTCTAAACAAACCATACAAGTTGGTTTTCAGAAAAATACTGACAATGCTTGTGTGCTGAGAATTCTAGGCTTGATTCTCACAATGCACAAGAGGTAAATGTGTATCCCTATGCCACTGTTGAGTACATTACTGCTGTTTACCTTTTAAATGGCGTTGGCCTTGTGAACAGAATTGTACCATGCGATGATTATGTGAGGAAAGGTTATGAACCAATTTTTGGACTAAAAAAAACCTGGAGTGTGACAGTTATGCGGTGGTGATAGTTATGAGCTGAAATACAGTAACCTGCTTGAAGTCAGGGTCTGGGATTCCTGGGATTTTCTTTGTTTTCCTAGTACCTTACATGAAGTAGGTGATTTTTTGAATTAAATTCGTTTTTTTTTTCCTGGCAATTTGATTACATAGAAGATGAAGGAAGCAATGGGTAGGACTATTACTTAATTCTGAACAGAAATCATAGATTTAACTCTGGAAAGGACCTTAAAGACCAAGCCCAACCCTTCATTTTACAGATGAGGAAACCAAGGCACTGAGAGATAACATAACTTGCCCATGGTCATACAAGTGGTAAATAGCAGAGCGTGGATCTACGCCTAGTGCAAGGACTCCAGATCTAACGCTTTTCCTGCTACCCTGTACTTGGCTGTCTGTAGCAGCTTCTAGAGTCCTTTCTACAGGTATGTCCTGAGGGATGGCCTATAAATATTGTTGTTCAAATACAATGAGAATAACTCATATGCCTTGTGTCTCCTTGGTCTTCGGTGGTATAATAGTAACTATAAATTAAGCATTCAATTATGTGATTTTTAAACACCTGGCAACAACAACAACAACAACACTGACATAATCATCATGATCATCACCACCACTACCATCAGCACCATCACCACCACCATTACCACCACCACCTAATCCAACAGAGTCCAGTTATTTATGAACTTTTGACTGTGCTGGGAGATAGGGATGCAAAAAAGAAAAAGGAAGGCAGTCCCTGTCCTCAAGGAGCTTATGATCTAATGGTGAAAGACAACACACAAAAGGAAGCTGAAAAGGGAAAGGGGGGAAAGACACCAAGGGGTGTTGGCACAGAAGCATCTTACTTCATGGGGCTGAAACCAAGTAGAGGAGTAGATGGAAAGTAGAGGAACCTGGGAAGTCTCAATCTGGTCCATCATCAAGGATATCTCTGAGAGGAGTTTACTGCTCTACTCCCAGATGCTCCAATCAGAGGGCGAGGAGGGGATGGCATTGAGTATTCAAGGCTGACTTAGCAGCATGGCAACGAAGTCTGAAGTGATCAGCTTGTCTTGGGAAGGATCATGCTGTTCTGTGAAACTGAAACCAAGCAAGACTACACATGGAAATTAGATGTGTTCCTTTTTCTTCCTTTCCAGCTTCCCCAGTGCTTCTCAAAACCTCCTTCCTCAGTGACAATCCCATACGGTGTGCTCATATACAGCTTCCTAGGGCAGCCAATTCAAGACCCTTTCCTCAATGAGTCAGTCTCTCTAATCCTTTTGATTTCTTTTCCCTGATTACCTTCTCAACCATCTCTTGCTTCTTGTGTCTGAATGTCAAATTTTCTATTCAACTCTGGTTTTTTCATCAAGAATGCTTGAAAGTCCTCTTTTCCACTGAATGACCATATTTTCCCCTGAAACAAGATACTCAGTTTTGCTGGGTAGGTGACCCTTGGCTTCAATCCCAGCTCTTTTGCCCTCTGGAATATCATATTCCATGCCCTTCGATCCCTCAGTGTAGAAGCTGCCAGGTCCTGGGCTATTCTGATTGTGTTTCCACAATATTGAAATTGTTTCTTCCTGGCTGCTTGTAGTATTTTCTCCTTGATCTGGGGATTCTGGAACCTGGCTATAATATTCCTGGGAGTTTTCTTTTTGGGATCGTTTTCAGGAGGTGATTGGTGGATTCTTTCAACCTCTATTTTGCCCTCTGGATCTAAAACATCAGGGCAATTTTCCTTGAGAATTTCTTTAAGGATGATTTCTAGGTTCTTTCTTTGATCATGGCTTTCAGGTAGTCCAATAATTTTTAAATTATCTCTCCTGGATCTATTTTCCAGGTCAGTGGTATTTCCCATGAGATATTTCACATTGCCTTCTATTCTTTCATTTGTTTGGATCTGTTTAATAGTATCTTGATTTCTCATAAAGTCACTAGCTTCCATTTGCTCCAGTCTAACTCTGAAGGAATGAATCTCCTCAGTGAGCTTTTGAGATTCTTTTTCCATCTGGCAAATTTGGTTTTTTAAGGCATTCTTCTCCTCATTGCCTTTCTGAGCCTCTTTGCCATTTGAGTTAGTCTATTTTTTAAGGTGTTGTTTTCCTCAGTCAGGCTGTTGACTGTCATTTCATACTTTTCTTGCATCTTTTTCATTTCTCTTCCCAAATTTCCCCCCACTTCTCTTATCTGCTTCTTAAGGTCCTCTATGGCCTGTAGCCAGCTTGTACTTTCATTTGGGGCTTTTGGTGCAGGAGTTCTGACCTCACAGTCCTCCTCCATGCTTTGAGCCTCTTTGCCCCTAAAATAGGAGTCCAATGTTGAACTTTTCTGTTTATTTTGTTTCATTTGCCTAGGCATATTGCCACTTAATTACTTGATTTGGGGGCTTGTTGCCACAGTAGGACTCTGCCACCAGACAGGGGAGCTTCCGCCCAAATGTGGGGTCTTCACAACTTCCACCAGTTGGGTGGCCTCTGTAAAGCCTCCACCCACTCTGGCAAGTTGGATACCCACCCCAAACTTCCCCCCCAGACCACAATCCAGATCCAGGCAGTTTAAAGCAAAAGCGATTAACCCCCAGACTGATTGCTGGATCTTCCTACAGTTCGCAGACCAGGAGCTAGAGCCACTACTGACGCTGCAAAATGGCTTCTGTGCAGCTGTTTCTTCAGCAGCTTTTTGCCCCCAGGGGAGGAAGCCACGTGTTCCCCAAATACTGGTCCCAAAGTCCATAGGGCACTAACCTCTCACTTTGTCCTAGGCATAGCTGTGCTGATAATTCTGGAATCGCCACAATTGCTGGTGTTCTGGGGTTCCACCAGCCGGCTGAAGGCCCGGCCGCCCTGGGGCTAAAACCGCGGACCTGGGCTCGGCTCTGCGGGCTGTGCTGTAGGTTCCCAGCGCGCTGTGCTGCCTGCTCTCAGAGCGCTGCAATGGCCGCTCCCTGCAGGGCTGCTGGGCTGTCCTCAGCAGGAGGTTAGCTTCTCTGTGCCATTCTGTGGGTGCTGTGGCTCCAGAAGTTGTTCAGAGCTCCCTTTCACATTGTTTGAAATTTGTGTCAGTCTCTCTAATCCTAAGGCATTATGGGAATGCAGGAGACCCATAAAGAAAGGTCCAGGTTTCAACCTATAGGCCAGTCCTAAGAGTGACTCAGACAGAACTTTTTAACCTTCTCCTAAAGCAGCTAGTAATGGGTGAAGTTTACCATAGCCCTGAGCCTTTTGATTGCAGAATGGGGAAAATCCCACTCAGCTGGAATGGAGAAAGCCCAGCTGCATCTGTTGTCCTGACAGTGGATGCAACATGATATAGTGACAAGAACAATGAATTTGAAGTTAGAGATCTAGAGTTTTTTTTTTTTTTTATTTCAACTTCTACTTGGCACCGGGGTGGCTTTTGCACTCAGCCTCCCAATTTCCTGATTGCATCATTCTTCAAAGCCTCCATCTTCCTTTCCTCACCTCCCCAGTGTTGGGGACATCTTACCTTTTTCCATATGTCCCGGAGAAGAGAGTGCTGCTCTTCCAAAGATAACTCCTTGCTTAGGGAACTGGGAATCTGCTGTTGTATCATCTTTTGCTTTGTTATTGGTGAGTAAGGGAAAAGGCTCTAATGACTTATCTTAGTGCTTTCTGGTCCAATACTCCTCTGGAGAGAAGGAGGATGAACATGAGTACTGGGAGTTTGGGGAAAACATCTTCTCTCTGGATAAAGTCATCTCTGGGCCAAGGAAACAGAACTAGGGGGTTGTGTCTTTCAAGCTAGACCCTATTCTCCTCATTACTGATAACAACAACAGGATAAGACAGATTGATTATTATCCCAAAGGGCACCTGTATGTTTCTATAGGCATAGGAGTTCATGTGGAGAAAGGACACTTCAGGGACTTCTCAAAAAGGTCCATCGGGGAAAGGGGGCATCATGGCTTCCGAGTAGCTTGGGAATAAGCCACAGCACGATAATCAGTCTCTTTAACCAACTTTTTACCAGGGAGTGGGGGCACTTCAAGTCCTGGGTCCCTCCAGGGACAAGGGACAAGCTGTAAGAGATGTGTTTAAAGGATGCTCTGGGAAGTGGTACCCCAGGTCATGATATTTTCCCCCCTTCCCTCTGTCCTCCATTGATTTTGCCCAGGAAACAGAATTCCTGGTTTGGGCTCTGCAAAAATGCACACCTAAAATACACATGACCTTTGCCACTGTCTGTCTCTCCTTTACCAATAGTATTAGACTACATCCCAACCACTCAATGCCATATACACAAACATGGGATTTCCAACGGTCACTACCTTTTCCCGCTGTCCCTCCCATGGTGAAGAATGGGGAGAGAATTTTCCCTTGTAAGGACAAGCACCTGCGTCTCTCTAACATCTGCAGCCTCACAGCATCCCGATCTCTTGGCTGCAACATTGCTACTTACTATGGTAAATTTGGACAATTCTCTTTTTCCCTCTCTGCCTTAGTTTCCTAATCTATAAAAGGAATTGGTTGGATGAAGTGATTTTTGAGGTTCCCTTCAGTTCCAACTCCTATGTACCCAAGCCTGTTTTTTTAGTGACTAACATTTTTAAATGTTTCCACCAGGGTAAAAAGGGCAGTGTTGTCTATGGGCTAGTGAGTTGAGTTTGAGGTGGATCCTTTCCACCTCCAGCCAAGAAATCCCAAATCCTTTGTGTAGTCTTATACCTCCCTGTCCCCCTTTTCCCCCAACCTCAAAAGGAAACTTTTATGGCAGCAACAACAAAAGGGCAGAGTCTCTGGACTGAAACATAGAATTGTTGTGAAGATTAGACAAGATAATGGATCTGAGAGAGCTTTTTCAAAGCCCTATACAAATGTAAAGTATTACATTAGAGACAGTTTTCAATTGACAAATGGGCCGAGTTCCCAAAGTTAGTTTGTAAGAAAACTGTTTGTTCCTATAAAGACATGAATGTACATCTTGAATCCCAACATTATAAATGGTGGTTGCGTTCTCAGACTAATCCACAAAAGCCTATTTATTCCAGAATGCACTGCTTTATTTTCTCCTTGTGGGATGCTGAACGTGAGTATAAGGGACAAAGTGCTCTAATGGCTTATCTTCATGGGTTTTTGGTTCAGCACAAGCTCCAGCAGCTTCTGCCATGCTGGAGAGGTTTATACAGTAGAGGTCTATGTGTCTGCCCTCCTAAGACCAATATCCCTAAGTATTAGGAGTCTCATCACTATAAAATTCATGACCAGATGACGAGTTATTTTGGCCAGAATAACTCATGACTGTCTACTAGGGAGGAACGGATCTGCTTCAGTGGAGAGACTCCCCACATCACTGAAACTGGAGATCATTTACATATTATGATGAGTAACTGTACAACGAACAATAGGATGCAAGAAGGCTATTGCAATAATAATATTTAAAATGAGAGGATGAAGCTGAGTAAGACAGAATATTTGTCTTGACTGCTGTAAAGAAAAATAGTTGGGGAAAAGGGTAAAGATAAGAGAGGAAATAAGGGAGAAGAGAGAGGAGGGAAAGGAAAGTGTGAGAACAGAGGAGAGAAGAGAAAAAAGGAGGGAAAGGGAAAGCCAAGAGGGTAGGATGGGGAGTGAAAATGAGGGATGGGTGGGCTGGGAAAGAAAGAGAAAGGAAGGGGAAATGAGGAGAGGTGAAGGGAGGAAAGGAGAGAAGGGAAGAATTGAAATGAGAAGAAAAGAGGGTAGAAGAAGACATATGTATACCTGTGAGAAAGCAATTTCCTGAGGTGGAATTAACTGAGGGTTAAGTAATTTAAAAAAATGAGGGGAGGGTACCATCATGTAGAGCCATCATATAGAACCATCCAGTTTACTAGCAAAGGGAAAGATTTAGCTTGGCTCTTACAGTTCCCAGAGTTAGCCACCAGGTGGCACAGTGAGCCTGGCTCACCTCAGATTGGCCCAAGACAAAAGGGTTCACAAGTGGGTTTAGGAGAAAAGAGGGACAATGGACAACCAATTTGCTTGAACTGTACAGGATGTGTTTGAGTTGGTTGTAAGTTATTATTGATGCCATTGTTGCTTAATGTTTTCTAAAAAACAAAACACCACGTGTGTCCAGCCCAATTCTAAAGCTCTTGAAGAAAAATGTAAAAAGACTTAGATTAGATTATGATTATTTGATGATTTTCCTTCCTTTCCAACAAGTTCCTCTTTTCATAGAGATGTGTGTGGTGCCCTTGTTTCACAGTATCAAACTGTTTTTTGGAGTCTCCTTGAAAGGAAAAAAAAATTAGGTTTATGAGCAGGGCAGTCCCTTTGACTCAGTTTCTCAGATTCATGGCACAGTAGGGTTGTACTCCCCACAGAAAGAAAGGACACTTAGGGCTGCTAGATGAGCAGGGTCCCATGGTATCCAAACATAACATTTGGATTACACATTTTTTCACTGATACTTTTTAATTTAATTTTTCATTTTAATGTTCATTTTTAAAAATTGAGTTCCAAATTTTCCCCCTCTCTCCTGCTCCTCTCCCACCCATTGTGAAGGCAAATGATATAATATCATTTATACATATGAAGGCATGCAAAATACATTTTTGTATTAGCCATGATGCAAAAAACCCCACCAAAACCAAGAAAAATAAAGAAATTTTAAAAAATATGCTTCAATCTGCACTCAGAGTTCAACAGTTCTCTATTTGCAGATGAATAGTATTTTCCTTTATTTTTATAATATTTTTATTTATTTCATTAAATAGTTGCCCATTACATGAAAAAAGTTTTAACATTCATTTGTAAAATTTTGAGTTCCAAATTCTCTTTTTCCTTCCAACCCCTTCTGCCCCCGTCGAGAAGGCAAGCAATAGAATATCAATTATACATGTGAAGTCATGCAAAATATATTTTCACATTAACTATATTGCAAAAGAACACACACACAAACAAGAAAAATAAAGTTTAAAAACACATGCTTCAATCTACACTCAGAGGTCATCAGTTCTCTCTCTGACGGTAGAGAGCATTTTTTTTTTATCACAGGTTCTTTGAAATTGGCGTCGAATATTATCTTGATCAGAGTAGCTAAGACTATCACAGTTGATCATTGCTGTCACTGTGTGCAGTGGTCTCCTGGTTTTTCTCACTTTGCTTTGCATCACTTCATATGTCTTTTCAGGTTTTTCTGAAGCCATTCCACTCATCAGTTCTTAGAGAATAATATTATTCCCTCACAATTATGTACCATGATTTATTTTGCCATACTCCAATTTCCAATTCTTTTCTACCACAAAAAGATTTGCTATAAATATTTTTTTGTATAAATAGGTGCTTTTCTGTTTTCTTTGATCTCTTTGGGATACAGACCTAGTAGCAGTATTGCTGGGTCAAAGAGCATACACAGTTTTACAGCCCTTTGGGCATAATTCCAAATTGTTCTTCAGAATGATTAGACCAGATAGCTCACATTTATGGAGATGGCAGAATCCAATTCCCTTGCTTCCTTATGTAATATTTAATTCCTTTCTATTCTTTTAGCTTTGGGACTCAGTATATTCTTCAGGATAAACACTCTCATTTCCATCAACACATTATGTAGCTTGATCTCAAGGATATTTCTCATTCTGGTGGCCTTCCCATGAACATGATATCTGATCATGAATTTTCTTCCTAAATGGTGGAACCCACAACTGATGCAACATTCTGGATGTGGTCTGAGTAGGGCAGCATGAAGTGGGGCTATCACCTCCCTTTCCTGGAACATAGTCTTTCTATGATGCAGCTTTCAACCACCTTGCCTTTGTAGGCTTCCATAACTATTTTATAGAAAGAGCAGCAGTGTGGTGTGATGCAAAAAAAAAAAAAAAAAAAAAAAAAGAATTGTTGAAGGAATCACACAAAATCTTTCTTTTGGCACTTAACAGCTGTTTGAACCTTGATGACTCATGTGACTTCTCTAAGGTTGTTTCCTCATCTGTAGAATGGGTATGTCAGTTACTTTTGAATCTGTTGAGCTTGCTGTCCACTAAATCCCAGATTGTTTTTGCATGGACTTGTGTCTAGTTATGCTCTCTTCATCAATACTTGTAAAGTTGATTTTTTTTAGCCCAGCCTTTGGATTTTCTATTCATCCCTAAAATGTCACATTAGATTGGGTCCATTCTTTTAGACTGGATTTTTTTGTATCCTGAATCTGTCATCCAATGTGTTAACCATAACTGTCAGTCAGGATCTTGACTCTGAAATCCAATGTCTTTTACTTATTCTTCCTCCTTCTATTAAACTTGATAAGCATGCTATCTGTACCTTGATCTAAGTCATATATCCAGAGCCAAGCACTGATCCCTAGGGCACTGTAGCAGCAAGCACCCCAATATCCCCAGGGTGACTGCCAACACAGGTTCTTAGATCTGCTTTTCAAAAGGAAAGCAACTCAAAATCAGTTAACAAGCTTACTTTAATCAAACATATATATATTACCTAGTTCAGGGGAAAAAGGTCAGCATCCCGAACTTCAGAGTTACAACACTTACAGATCAAACAGACAGGCTTCCAAACTGTCCAACCATTATATCAATACCAAATCACAGTTACCAGAGAGGGAAGCATCAACATCTGGGTTTTCAAAGCCGGGGGGCTCTCAACAACGGCTTCCCAGAGTCTCATCTGGTCAAATCACACAACACTTCTCAAAGTGAGCCCCAAAGCAAAGCCTCTTCTCAGGGCTTATATAGCCTTCTCTGGGCTCAGAGAATGTAACAACCTCCTTGACCCACTGCCCAATCACAAAGTATCAAGGTGCGGGCTTTCCTGAAAAACAAGCCTCCCACCACAGGCTCCAGGTGCACTTAAGCTAGGGGCAGGGAAGATCTTTAAATCTGCATTTCCATTACAGGCACTCAATGCCTGATCTTTGCCCAAGTAGACATTTTTGAATCTAATCATTGAACGAGTTTCAAATTCACCTAATTATATGACCAGCTAATCCACATCTCTCTATCTCTCCCAAAAGAATAACAGAAGAGGGAGACTTTGTCAAATGTATTACTTAAATCTAGGTCTATTATAGCTATAGTGTCCCCTTGATTTAATAGCCTAGAGCAAAAAAAGTGTGTGGGGGGGAATCAAATTGGTCTGGCAAGACTTGTTCTTTATGAAGCCATTCTGGCGCTTGATAACCACCGTTTTCCTTCCTAAATGCTCACAAACTTTCCTGTTAACAATGTGTTCTAAATTTTTTCCAAGAGTCAAAGACAAGTTCATAGCTTGCAGACTGTTCCCTCCCACTTTTTGAGAATTGAAATATTTGTTCTCTTCCTGTCCTACAGCTCATTTTCTTTTTCCACAATCACCTCCAGTCCCTCAGCAATCAAATTTGCCAGTTCTTTCAGCAGCCTTGAATGTAAATTATCCAAGCCTGGTGCATTGAAGATACTGAGGGAAGCCCTTATCAGCTTCTCACTTATTATGAATTTCAACTCCCTTTTAACCCTTTTTTATTCTATCCTTCCCAGGTCAGAGACTAGTCTCCTTGGCAGAGAGTGCAGTTGTAAAATAATATGACTAGGTCCCCATTAATGCAAAAAAAAAAAAAAAAAGGAATCCTGTGAAGTGTCACATTATTTGAATTCACATTGCATATTTCCATTGATTGGAACCAATGACCATAATTTTCCTAAGTATAAATTCAAATAGTGCAAATTCAAATGCATTATTCATACTAATTGGGACTTAGCTGTATTTGAGTGGATCTGAATTCTCTCCATTATCTGTTATCACCATCTCATTCACCTAGTCCATCTTTAATCCCCTCTTCTTGCCTGCCTACTAGTTTAGGAATGCCTATTTGTGGCTTCTGTAGCAGATCATTCTGGGATTTTACCATCCCTGAAATCTTTCTTATATACTGTTCTTTCAAAATTCAACCTCCATTGGTTACCTGCTTTTGAATACTCCTTCCCTATGGTTGGTAGTTAGGAGTGAGCAGAAGAAAAAATCTCCCAAAAGATATCTTGGAATGCTGATCTTCCAACAATTGTTTCCATTTTTTTCGACATATTATAAATGTAATTTTTCCTCTTTTTCCCTTCATTAAATTGCCCTTTACTTTTGTTCTTGATAAATGATGAGACAAACATTGTTTAACTGCCAAGTATTTCCCAAATAATAAGAAATTATATTTTTTGGTTGATAAAAAGACTCACACCTGGACACTGGAAGATGGAAAGAGATATGGGAGAAGAAGCATTAAGTAGCAGAGTGCACATTCTCTGGAGTTCACTTAGAATTTGCTCAGCATAATAACAACTTATAATTCCCATTACATTTTAAGTATTACAAAGTACTTTCTATACATGCTATCATCTGAACTTCACAACCCCATAAAATAGGAGTTATTGTTATCTTTTATTTTGGTTCAGGGCAGATAGGTAGCTCAGTGGATAGAGCAGGAGTCAGTAAGACTTGAGTTCAAATCCAATATTTACTAGCTGTGTGAACAAATTGCTTAACTGCTGTTTGCTTCAGTTTCCTCATCTGTAAAATGGGGACAATATCTCTCAGGGTTGTTGTGAGGATCAAATAAGATAAGCATTGTAAAGCACATAGCAAGTGCCTAGTATAGTAAGTGCTACATGAATGTTAGCTATTATTACTGTTAATATCACAGAAAAGAAAACTGAGTGAGGCTTGAAGACTTTAAATGACCTACCAAAAATTAATAAATATCTGATACAGGATTTGAACCCAGATCCTCTTGACCCCAAGTCCTAGTCCACTATGTTGGGTTGCCTCTTGTGACTGTGAGAATTAAACAGTAATGTTTAATTGTAAACACTGAAACAACTAGCTTTCTGTTTGCGGGGGGGGGGGGGGAGGCAGGTTTGGAAGTTGAGGAGCAATGAATCTATGGCGCACTTTTCAGCTTACTCTGTATTATTAACATTTCTCTATCACTTTTTCAATCTAGATGATTAACAAAACAATAAACTGAGCCCTGCCTTGTGGAGTTTGCTGATTTCTGAAGTGTGAATGCTCACTCTGAAAATTTAACCAGCAGCTCTCCACCCAAGTGGAGCTGACTCAAGCACACCACTGGACCTAATAATCTACTCTTTTCTGGAAATTTTATTCAAGTTCTCCAAACTATTTTCTGTTTAGGAATGATTAGAAGCATCACAGAAAGGCAGAATAGACTAAAAGAAAGGGACAAAGCATTGAAAGTGGAGAAAACTACCTTCTAGTCCTAGCTCCTAAGTACATGTAGAAAACTTTACAGAATCTGTTTTCCATAATTTTTCAGTCCTGCCTGACTCTTTGTGACCTCATTTGGGATTTTCTTGGCAAAGATGCTAGAGTAGTTTACCATTGCCTTCCCTGGTTCATTTTACAGATGAGGAAATTGAGGCAAACAGGGTTAAGTGACTCACCCAGTGAGTCACACAGCTAGCAAGTGTCTGAGACTGGATTTGAGCTCAGGAAGATGAGTCCTTACTCCAGCTCTATCCACCTAACTGCCAACATAACCTCTTGATTCCCTCAAAACACAGCTCAGGTCCACCTTTTTTTTGCAAGACCTTTCCTAATCTCCCCAATTATTGGCTTCATTTTTGCCTCTTTATCTTCAATGGTTAGCACCATGACTTGGTTGATGATAAAGCCATAGCTAAAAGAGATCTCAGAGTCTGTTGGATCTAACTCTAATTTTATAGATGAGGAGATAGGATGGAGGCGCCGGGGCGCATGGTTAAGGCTTGAATTCAGGTCCTCCTGACTCCAGCCTCAGTACTCCATCCACTGTGCCACCTTGCTGCCCCATACCTCATATTTCACCACGGATGAATAACTTGCCCAGGGTCACAGAGCTACTAAGTGTCTGAAAAGTGATTTGAACTGAGGGTTCCAAGTTCAATACCCATGAAATAAACCATGTGGACTCTTTCAAAATGGAAAAATCAAATAAATCTCATTTTCATCCTAAACTAATTTGCCTGGAAAGATACAATATTTCAGAGCATTTCATATTTTCAAAAAGATGAGAAAAACACGTGGAGGTGGTGGTGGTGGTGGTGGAGAGAGGACATCAGGAGAAACTGCCTAGTGGTTTGGATGCTATTATAAAACCAGAAGTCTCCAGGAAACTCTGAGAGAGCATGTGATCCATCTTCCTGCCCCTCCAGACAGGAACCCCCAAGGATAAATGAGAGGAACAGAGAATCTGAAGCTGAGACACCAGAAAGAGTGAATGACTGCCCAAGGTCACATCAATAGTAAATAACGGAGCTCAGATCCAAAGGCGGGTCTTTGTCCTTCAAATTCATTGTTCTCTCCATTGCCCTGAGCTGTCTCCTGAATATCCTCTCCTTTCTGTTTTTGTGACTTCACATCATCTCGCTTCCCCTCTCACTTGATCAATCAAACCTTGTGCTCCTCTTCTGAGCTGGTCTTTCACCCAAACCAGGGGCATCTCTCAAAGCTCGGTCTGGAGCCCTCTTCCTTTCCCCACACTCTCTCACCTGACGACTTTCTCAGCTCTCAAGAGCTCAACTCTCATTTCTATACAGATATTTCCTAGATCTTATCTCCAGCCCTAATCTCTCTCCTGAGCCCAGTCCTATATCCCCAATTGCCTCTTGAATATTTCCTGTTGGATGTCCCAAAGCCACCTCAAAATCCGCATGTCCAAAACAGGGCTTGTCTTTCCCTACAGTCAGAGAGGAAATGACTGAAGCAAAGCTTTACTTGGCTAGTGCTTTTTGAAAGCATTCCCAGTCCTAGCTATGCAGCCAGTCAAAGAGGTGGCCATTCGCTCTGTGGTTAACAGAGTAGATCCGGTACCTGTATACCAATGTCTCTTCAATATGCCTCCATTTACATGCCTCCATGGCTCCTCTAGCTGAGGAGACACCATCACAAGTGCTCTGTGTCCATGCCAATTCCCGTTACACTGCCTTGACAGTCATACTTACTGGAGGTGAAGTGGGGAGGTAGGTGACACAACGGATAGAATGCTCTACCTGGAGTCAAGAAGTCCAGCCTCAGACTCTCCCTAACTGTGTGACCCTGGAAAAATCACCTAGCTCTGTTTGCCTCAGTTTCCTCATCTGTAAAATGAGTTTGAGAAGGATATGGCAAACCACTCTAGTGGTTGGGGAAAACCCAAATGGGGTCATGAAGAGTTAGACATAACTGAAAAATGACTCAGTAATAACAAAGAGGTAGTATACCTTACACCTAAAGGCAAAAGGTGATGAGAGGATAGATGGCTGTACTTGAAGTCCTGAATATCTGAGTTTGATTTAAGTACCAGATCACATCCTATCTGTGAGTCCCTGGGCAAGTCACAACTTCTGTTCGTCTCAGTAACCTCATCTGCAAAATGGGAATATCAGCTACCTCCCAGGATTGTTGTGAGGGTCAAATGAATTAATATTTGTATTCTGCAAACTTTAAAGTGCTATATAAATGCTATTATTTACTTCCTTGCATGCATAGTATGATTCAGATACCCTGGCCTACTGGCTATGTATGTTATCATTATTGTTCAGTCATTTCAGTTGTGTCTGACTCTTTGTGTCCCCATTTGGGGTTTTCTTGGCAAAGATATTGGAGTGGTTTGCCATTTCCTTTTTCAGCTCATTTTACAGATAAGGAAACTGAGGCAAACTGGGTTAAGTGACTTGCCCAGGGTCGCCCAGCTAGTAAGTAGCTACAGCCAGATTTGAACTCAGGTCTTCCTGACCCCAGATCCAGCACTCTATCCACTGTACCACCTAGCAGTCCCAGCTGAGGGTTACTCCTGCAACACATTCCCCCGTATCTATGCATTTGCCCTGTTTGGTTCCCATGCCTGCGATGTTTTCCCTTCTCACCTCTAACTCCAGTTTTTCTGCCTTCCTTCTAGACTTAGCTCAAATCACACCATCTTTAAGGGGGTTTTTCAGGTCTTCCCTCCTTGCGGGCCAAGTTTACCCCCCACCCCACACACACTGCTGTCATCTTCCCTTTCAGATTACATTCCATTATATATATATATATATATATATATATATATATATATATATATATATGTTGTATGTACCATTTCTGTACATTAGCATATGAGCTGCCTATGTTTTTGCCTTTCTTTGTGTCCCTAGTACTTAGTCCAGTACTTGGCAAATAGCAGGAGTGTAATAAATGCTTTTTAGCTGCCCTCTGATGCCTGGTCTCCAAAGATTATCGTCTTCTCAGTGATATGCCTCGTCCCCATCCCTTGGTGGGGGTGGGTGTGAAAAGGACCCTTTGCAATGCTGTCTTGGGGCACTTGCCTTCCTATCCGCTGGCAGATATAGGGAATGACCTGTTGCCCAGTGTGACCAAAGCTTAGGCAAGCTCAGGAGCTTTGCTTGACATCATCCCTTTGGAAGAAGATTTTATTTAGTGCAATTTAGGGTAACTTGTGCTGTGGGGGAGAAAACCTTGTAAATTGCTTCCATATCATTTCCATTTTCTATTTTTGTTTTTAAATTCCCTATAATTAAAAACAAGAGTGGTAAGAAGCAAAATTTTAAGCTAGACTAATGGATGCATAATGTCCAGAAGGAAAGGGTGGAGTCAGGTCATACTTGGGATATTGTGTTCAATAGTGGGAGCAAAGTTTGAGAAAAGACAGTGACAAACTGGAGTTCACCTAGATGAGAGTGACCTGGATGGTGAGGGGTTTGGAAAGCATGCCCCTCAAGGACTGCCTATAGTGAGGATGCTTAGTCTGAAGAACAAAGGCCTTAGGAAGGACATGAGAAATGAGGCCTAGAAGGAGGATATGGAACTAAAAGAGAATTTTAGTGAGATTTAATGTTAGGAAAGACTTCTTAACAATTAGAACTATTCGGCCCTGGAGTCAGGGGGACCCGAGTTCAAATCTGGACTCAGACACTTAACACAAAACTAGCTGTGTGACCTTGGTCAAGTCACTTAACTCCAATTGCCCTACCTTCCCCCCCTCCAAAAAGCAAAAATAAAAATAAACAAAACAAAAAAAAAACACTTAGAACTATCCAAGTATAGGACTGGTTGTCTCTGGAGATAGTCAATTCCCCTTAATCAACTGGGCTACAAGTAGAGACTGGGTGACCATTTGTTGGGAAGTTTGTAGGTGTAATTCCCTCAGGTACAGCTTGGACTAGCTGACCCCGAAAGTTCCTTCCAGCTCTGAGATTCTATGAAGGAAAAACACAAGGATAAGCTAAGTACTTTCACATAACTGAGAAGCTGATGGCTTATTTTCCAGGTTCAAGTTTGAAAGAGCAAACCAGCCGTAGAAATGACAGTATTCTGAATTCCAGAATAGGATGCTGTAAAACTTGTGTTTCACCTGAGATCACCCATCATGTGGTTGTCTGAAAGTGCCTCAAGAGGGAGATAATTATTTCTTTCTCCTGGCTTCCTGCTACTTTGTCAATGAGTTTGGAAAAGTCTTTTAAGCTGATGCTGGAATTCTATCCCTGGCAATGAATGACAAAGAATTAAAACAGATCAGGCCACTGAGTAGGTTTGCCCCTCTCACTCTTGTCTCTCTCCACTAAAGTCCTTTCCTCTCCCCACAAGCTTCTAATGCCTTCTCCTTCCAAATTATCTTCCATCTACTCTGCACAGATATCTAGAATGTAGCTAGTTATTCATTGTCACCTCCCCCATTAGAATGTGGGCTTTTTGAGAGCAGAGATCACCCTCAAGGGCATTTCTTTATATCCCTAACACTTAGCACTGTGTCTGGATTGACAAGTTCTTACTGGCTGTTGACAGGAAAGAGACCCTGAAAGATATTCCAAGGGAGGGAAGATTCTGGAAGGTCCAACCAAAATGGAAAGATTTTGGGGACAGGTCTGATGAAAGGTCCATAGAGCCAAAGCTATGGTTTTTCCAGTAGCAATGTATTTCTAAGAGAGCTGGACTATGAAAAAAGCTGAGACATTTTGAATTGTCATGCTGGAGAAGACTTTTGAGAGTCCCTTGGACAGCAAAAAGACCAAATTAATCAATACTTAAATAAATTATTTCAAATCATTCACTGGAAGCTTAAATACTTTGGCAACATAATGAAAAAGACACTGATGTTGGGAAAAATTGAAGGCAAAAAGAAAAAAGTATGGCAGAGGATGAGATGGATAGATAGTATCATGGAAACAGTGGACATGAGCTTGGATAGACTTCAGGAGATAGTAGAGGACAAAAGGGCCTAGTTACTTATGGTCCATTGGGTCAAAAGAGTTGGACGTGACTGAATGACTGAACAACAATAAAAACCGGTGAAAGATTATGTCTTCCGAGGATTAGCTAGCTAAATTTGGAGAGGTTCATTACCTGACTAGTCACAAGGTGATGTGTTTTTTTGGACATAGCTACTGTCAAGATAATTTATCAAGTTATGTAAAGGGATTCCCAGTCTGCTTCAGTTTTAACATCAGCTATGATTATCATAAGAAGGCAAGGAGACAAATAGATAGAGACTCAGTGGATACAGTGCTGGACCTGGAATCAGGAAGACCTGAGTTCAAATTCAGCCTCAGACACTCTGTGACCTCTGTTTGCCTTAATACACTGATAAAGGAAATGGCAAATCATTCCAGTGTCTTTGCCAAGAATACCCCATGGACAGTATGGTCCATGGGGTCATGAAGAGTTGGACATAACTGCTGTGGGCTGCTCAGTGTCCAGCACTAAACATTGTGGGAGATGTGTATAAGAAATGACCAGACCATGTGGGTAGTTCAAGGAAGAACTATGAACTCCATTTATTGATTCTTAGGACAAGGTTTTTATAGAGCAAAGAGACAAAGGAATAGGACTCAAGTATTCTTATCATTACCTTTGTCTGTTATATCCTGGAAATGGCACAGAATAGATAATGTGATAAGGCTTTGTTATCTAGGCCACCTAAAAGTCTTAGGAAAAGTCAGTTAACTCCTTTCATACACAGTTACATTACAAAGGATGCTCTCAAGAGCAGGCTTCAAGGCAGAAACCAAAGCTGAGATCCTCGAGGACATTTGCAAAGGAGCTGACCACCTAAGAATCAAATATTTTGGCTCTCAACAACTAAAGTCTTGGAGTAGAGCCTTTTGATCTCAAAACTCAAACAACATCCTTTTAAGTGTAACCCATAATCAAAAGACCTAAGGAGAAAGCTTAACAAAAAGCCACGTCTCGAAGGGCCTTCTATAGAGCCCACTATTGAGATTTTTACCCGAGTCCTGGGATCAGGCCTCCTTGGCTCCCCACACATGACTGGACAACAACAACATAAACATCAGAGGTCCTGAGATATTAAAATATTTTTGTCTTCTATTTTTCTTTCATATTTACCTCCTTGAAAATTGGAGTGTTTTATGTTGATACTTATATTATACATTTTGTATTATATATAATATAAATTTAATATTTATAAAAAATAAATATTTTAGTGATAGTATTTTTCCCCAGCATTGTTAGTCTCCTGGTAATCCCTCCCTGCTTTATGGAACCCTCTTTTGTACCAAAGAAATATAGAAAATCAAATAAAGCTTTATCTAACAATGTATTCCTTTTTCTGTACCTATAGCCCACCACATCTCCTCTGAGAGGAAGGAGATGAGCTTCCCTGTGAGGCTTCTGAAGTTAAGATCACTGTCGTGTTATTCCTACACACTCTACCTTTGTCAGGAGTGATTCTGGAGAAGGAGGGGAGCAAAACAGGGGTGAAGATGAGATATGAATCCTCTCCTCTATTATGAGGGCCTTAGTGGCAAGGCCTCATGCTAATGGAAGACACTTTGCAGTCTGTCTAAGCACTGTTGTCCAGAATGACTACATTCATCACTGACGACTCAAGCTTAATGGATTATGGGCCAACATTGCATAAAATAATGGGATCTAGATCTGGAAGGGACTTCATTCAATGGACGAGGAAAATGAGAAGTAATTTGTCCAAGATCCCAGAGCAAGGACTTGAACCGAAGTCCTTTGACTCCAAATAAAGTGCTCTTCAAACTCAATAACAAAAGAGACAAAACACTGCTGCCAATCGTTAAGGAAACCAGAAAAAAAAAGGTCACTTACTAGAGAACAAAGCTTCAAATGAGAGTTTCTCATTATTCAGAGCCTCTGAATATTTTCTGTTCAATTAAGTCTGGGGGTAAATTAATGTCCCATTCTCATGGAATGTAGATGGATTTCTTCTCCCTCATTAAAGAAAGAAAAAATTGAAATAAAAGTTTAGCTTTCCCTTTGCTTTTCTCCTTGAATCCTCTGTCTTTACTGCTTTGAGAAGATAGAAGGCCCAGAAAAGTTTAAGGGTAAACTTCAAAGGCAGAAACAGAGCGTGCAAACATGGACAATCTCTCTGGCCAAGGCCAGAGCTAAAATTGGGACTGTTGGGAAGCAGCTGAAGAAAGGGGCCAAGCACGATGCCAGAGGGCTGATGATAAATTATGGCACCAGCCTGTTGACAGGAAAGTGATGAACTCAAGATGCAGAATAAGACATACTATTTTTTTTTTGGTCATGGCCAATGGGAGAATTTTTTACTTGAGTATCATGTATTTGTTACAAGACTTTGTTTTTCTTCTTCTTTTTTCTTTCAGAGGAGGGAGGTGGAAAGGAAAAACATATAAATGCTTAGCAATTGAAAACGAAATTTCAAAATCCCCAAACAAAAATAAAACTTTGGGTCTGGGTTGGGGGAGCTCTGCTGTCCCACCTAGCTCTATTTTCTGTGAACTTAGATTTTGTTTGTTTTTCTTGTCTCCTAGAGATAAGAAAACGATACATTCTTTCTCTACAGACTTGCATATGGCTTAGTTAATAAACATTTATTAGGCACCTACTATGTACCGTGTACTGTGCTAAGTGCTGGGGATACAAAGAAAGGCAAAAACCAGTTTTAGTCCTCAAGGAGCTTATAGTCTAATGGGGGAGACGACATGCAAACAACTATGCATAAACAAGCTAAATATATATAGGCTAAATTGAAGGTAATCCACAGGGGGAAGGCACCAGAATTAAGGGAGATAGAGAAAGCGTTGTCTGAGAAGGTCAGTTTTCAGCTGGGTCTTGAAGGAAACCAGGGAAGTCTGGAGATGGAGTGGACAAGGGAGAGAATTCCAGGCCTGGAGCAAAGGGGGCAGAATACTCAGAACTGAGAGATTGTACCCCTTGTGCAAGGGGTACAGTTAAGGGGTACCTTAAGAGCGATTAATGTTACTGGGTCAAAGATGACATGTAGGGGAGGAAGGGATAAGAAGAATGGAAAGGCAGGAAGACCCAGATTATGAAGGATTTTGAATGGTAAGTACCCTCCTTGTTGGGACTGGTACTATTCAGGTAAGCAGAGCCCTTTCCTTTGAAAACACAGACCTCAGGTCTCACAATTCTGACATATGTTAGTTATCTCGATCCAGTACAATTTGTTTTCTACCAACTCCAGGATTCTTTCCTGGTTCAACTACCTTCCTACATATATGCTTCTATACAAATAGTATCTTGCAAAGAAAATTAGTGCACTTTGGATAGTCCAAGAAAATCAAATGATATTGAATTGTGTGTGAGTGCTCTGTGAGAGAAGGGAAAAGATCTCTGACTTATGCTATAATACTTTATTAAGATCAGGGAAAGCAGCCAAGCAGACCACTGGATTTGCCAAACCCATTTTACAGAATCCAGATAACCCCTCCTTTGCATCTGCATAAAGAAACCCTTTCAGGAAATATTTTCCCACAAGAAGGCAGGAAGTGAAAATGCTGAGGTTGAGGACTACGCCTAAATTGGCTGCCCAGAGGAGAGACAGGTCAGAGGTATCTCCAAGGCTGCTGATTGGCTGGAGCGTCTCATCACAGATGTGGGAGATGGTGAAGCTTTAGCACAGGATAGAATCATGGAAATTAGAGACAGCAAAGACATGATGAGCTGGCCAGTCCATCCGTTTGCGGGTGTGTTGCAGGCCCCTAGAGCCATTCTGTCCAGCTTCATTTGAAAAATATTTAGAGATTTATGCTGTCTGTTTGAGTTCTGAAAATTTATCATAGATTAATCACGTAAGTCTGCCCCAAGCCACTGTTTAGTGGCCGAATCTCTTTCCCCTTGGAGGTATAGACCTCTTCCATACCGATTTTGCCTGGAGTCCCCAATGCCAGCCTCAGCTGTGGCATCTGCTGCCTCATTAATCTGGATGGTGAGGGCCTGAAATTGCTGTAGGAAATTAACATTTCAGATGAACGTTTTAGTATTCAGGATTGGAAACCCATAAGGGTACTTTGGCTCCTCCAGATCTCTCCTGCAGGTAATCTAGGTTTCTAAGCCCTTCACTTGTCTGTTCAGGGTCTTGCTAACTAACCCAATCCCACAGCACTCAAACATTTGGCATTTGCCAGTCTTCCACTTGTTTGTTTTGTCTGTTATTCGATTTGGATTTTAAATCTACTGGGCACCAAGCACATCTCACTTATGTTTTGTGCAGGGCTCAGCACATTACTGGTGCTCACTCAATATTAAATACTATAACTATTGTCTTGACCATTTATTTGGTCATTGTTTCCCTCAAAGTAGGATAGCTTTATTAAGAATGGGAACCAAAGCCAGCTTCCCCTGCAGTGTCCACAGACATTGTGATGTAAGACAGTGGAGAGCCTCGAACAGCACCCAGGGAAGCTTTTTTAAAGAGATGAAGTGTGGGTGAAAAGAGGAAAAGGAGGGGCGGACATGGGTAATATGGGAGGGAAAGAAAGAAGGGAGAATGTGAATTAAATATGTCTTTTGGCATTCGCTATCAAGGTGGTGGCAGTCAAATTCTCCCCTTGGGAGAGGAAGTTAGGGTCTTTGAAAAAAATAATAGCAGAGGGCTCTTGATGAAGAGGAGGAGGGGAAAATCAGGCTGCAGAGAAAATGTCAAACTGTTCCAAGCTTGTGAGCCAGAGGGAATACAGAAGGAATCTCTATGTGTCATGATCTCATCCTGGCAATGGTTGTCTTTGTGTTTCACTGTGGGTGTGAGCTGAAGCTGGAGGCTGAACCAGGCAGAACACTTGAAGGCAGTCTGTACAGTGTCCTGGAGACGGCCTAATCCACCCGGTGACCTTCAGACCCTAATCATCATTCACTATCTGTTCCTTTGAGGTCTACATCCTGGGGGTGCTGGCTTCTTTTTCTTGGTTACATTTATTACAGTGATGATATTAGAGAGGGAGAGAGGGAAAAAAAGAGGAGGAGAGGGCAGGAGAAGAGGAGAAAGGACAGGAGGAAAGGTGAAAGGAGAGAAGAGGGGAGAGGAGAGAAAGAGAAGGGAAGAGGAGAGGAAAAGGGAAGAAAAAGAGAATCTAACCAAAGAAGCATTCTTAGAGCCTTCCATACTCTCCTTGATGAACCTACTTAGACTAGCTTTCCGATATTGATTCATACATAGGGCACTAACTTATAATTAGTTATTGACTACATGAAAAACAAATTCTTTACCAAGCATTTACTCTTATTGATTTGATTTTTTTTAGCATGTGTGATTCCAGGAAAGCCATATACTACAGGATGCAAATGAACTTTAGGCAGAGACACAGAGAATTTCTCAAAGGGTCTTAGTTCACAGGAGCTCACAGTGGCTACTGCTTGATTGCAGACCTGAAGATCAGCTCTGTGAAGTTATTTTAAAGCAAGTAAGCAAAAAAAAAAGCAAACAAAAAACCCAACCCACTCTCCCTCTCTCTCTCTCTCTCTCTGTCTGTCTGTCTGTCTCTCTCTCTCTGTCTCTCTCTCTCTCTGTCTCTCTCTGTCTCTCTCTCTCTCTCTTTCTCTTTCTCTCTCTTTGTCTCTCTGTCTTTCTCTTTCTCTGTCTCTCTCTCTTTCTCTCTCTGTCTCCATCTCTGTCTCTCTCTTTCTCTTTTCCTCTGTCTCTCTCTTTCCCTGTCTCTTTTGCTCTCTCTGTCTCTTAGCAGTGATATACAGTGGAACAGGGAGGGGAAGATGAAGTTAGAAGGATCTCCTGATCCAAAGCAGTTTCAAAAGAATCTGGGAATTAATGTTTGAATTTTCTTTTAAACCCACTCATACCCCTCCCCTTTGCAATGCACTTGATTTAATATCATTTAGAAACTATTTTATTGTGTGTCACTGGGCAAGTAAATTCACCTCCTTTCACTGCCATGGCTCTGCACAGCTGTAACTCAGATTTATGGCACTGGGGCAGATTGTGTATGTGTGATTTTGTGTGTCTGTGTGCATATGTGTGAGTGTGTGTGATTATGTGAGTGTGTATGATTTTGTGTGTGAGTCTGTGTTTGTATGTGTGAGTATGTGATTGTGTGTGTGTGTGTGTGTGTGTGTGTGTGTGTTAGGGGCAGTACTGATGATGGCATGGAGGGGCAGGGCAAGAATTGCTGGCAATGCAGAGGAGAGTGTGGCCCTAGGTATAATTGTGCCAAGAGGGTGAGCAGCTCCTCCCCCAAGGAGTCTGCTTTGCACTCTTGTAGCATTTGAAGGGAAGGAGGGCCCCAGGAAAGGGGTGCAAAAGCAGTAAAACTCCTGGGGGTGGTGCCTGGAATAGGATTGCAGCACTGCCTAGCCAGTACAGGCCTGGCAAAAAGCTAAAAGACAAGTCTCAGGGTCATCAAGTGAGAGAAGAAAGTGTGTACGTGTCACATGCCCCACCCCGCCTCCACACCAGCATGCTCTGGCAAAGCTCAGTCGGACCCTCATTAGTTGTACTTTTTTCCTTTCTATTTCTATATTGGGACAAGATTTCTATATTCTCTTCACAAATAATGAATTCCAAAGAGAAGCTCTATTTTTGGATAATCAAGAACACAATATATACAAAGAGACAGGGGGTGAGCATCAGAGTCAGGAAAGCTTGGGTCAGTTCCTGCCTCTAATACCTGCTACCTATGTGACAATGGGCAAGTTACTCAATATCTCAGGGGCTCTGACACTTCAGACTATTTGCTGAAGCTAATGAGTTGGGGATCTGCTTTGGTGAGAGCAGTTTCTACCCCAGAGAGTTTAGCACATCAGTGAAATCACAGACCCAAACAGCCTTCCCCCACCTTTTCTCTTCCCACCCTCATCAAGAAGCATAATTTTCACAATAAAAAAAATCAAACACAAATCATTATCTTTCATCTTAAAACTAGAGCAGGCCAAGAAAAAAATAGGTTGCCTTGAGTGGTAATTAGTTTCCCATTAGTGGAGAAATTACTAGGGATAAACAACTTTTAGAAATGAGTACATTCTGGGGGTGGGAGGACTTTGTAGAGATTGACTTGTGCAGAGCTGAAGTTGAATTCTTGTACACAGTTAATCTGCCTGATTGTCTTCATCAGGTAACAGAAGCATGATTTCATTGGTGTGGGTCTTCCCTTCACTCACATAGCTCACAAACCCTTTCTTGTACATCTTCCCATAAATCTTCCATGGAAGAACCACTCAAGGTGCTGGTGGTCTTCTCCTGGTTCTTTCTGCATCTTTGGGACATCACATGGCACTTGGGCAGTCTGTTCTCACTTCATGACCAGTCTATTTCTTACTTAAGTTGTACCTCTCCTTGATGAGAGCTTTGATGTCACTTTATCAGTGGTAATACACAGAAGTTTATTTATGCCTACCATGTATCTTTCTATTTTCCCTATAAACAAAGATTCATATATCCTACATAGAAAATCTCCTAGGATAACTTTCCTTTAGGGTATAAGTCTTTGAAGTAATGCCTCTTTGGGGGTACTATGACAACTGACAATTTTTTTTTATCAAATGCTTTATTAACTTCTAGTTTACATCATTCATTTCTGCAAGATTTTGAGTTACAAATTTTCTCCCTGTTTTCCCCGTACCCACCATCCCAAAATAGTGATTCCATTGGATATCCCCTCCTCCAATCTGCTCTCTTCAATATCTTCTCCCATAACCCCTCCAACTTTCCAGTAGGGCACGGTGTATCTCTATGCCCCAGTGCCTATATATCTTATTTCTCATTTACATGTAAAATAATATTGTTAATTGCATATATATATATATATATATATATATATATATATATATATATATATATATAAAATCAAATGTTTAAATATGTATATTTAAACATTTGATTTTAAAACTTTGAATTCCAGATTCGTTCCCTTCCTCACTTGTCACTCATCCTTACTGGAAAGATAAGCAATTCAATATAGGTTGTATATGTGTAGCTATGCAAAATATTTCCATAGTAGATATACTGAATAAGACTGACTATATTTCCCTCCCTCCTATCCCACCTCCCACTTGTTCTATTCTCTACTTTGATCCTGTCCCTTTTCAAAAGTGGGTGCTTCCAACTTCCCTCTCCCCCAGCCTGCCCTCCCTTCCATCATCTCCCCTCTTATCCCCTTCCTCCCTACTCTCCTGTAGGGTGAGATACTCTATTTATGTATATGTCATTTCCTCCTTAAGCCAAATTCAATGAGAATAAGGTTCACCCATTCCCTTTTGCCTTCCTGTTCTTCCCCTCCATTGGAACCATTTTCCGTTACTTCTTCTATATGAGATAGTTTATGCCAATCTGACTCTCCCCATTTCCTCTCTTTATGTTCCTCTCTCACCTATTAATTTCACCTTTTAAATATCACCCCTTCCCATTAAACTGATCCTGTGCCCTCTATCTAGGTATACCTGTACACATATATACACACATTCACATATGTATTCATACACCCATATACCCTTCTATATAGACATATATATGTATGTGTTGTGTGTATACACACACACACACACACATTTCTATTCCCTTCAATTATTCTCATACTGAGAAAAGTTTCATAAGTCACAATTATCATTTTTCCATGTAGGAATGTAAATAGTTAAACTTTGATAAGTTCCTTATGATTAATTTTCCCTGTTTACCTTCTCATGCTTCTCTTGCTTCTTGTATCTGAATGTCAAATTTTCTATTTAATTCTGGTTTTTTCATCAAGAATGCTTGAAAGTCCTCTATTCCATTGAATGACCACATTTTCCCCTGAAACATGATACTCAGTTTTGCTGGGTAGGTGATTCTTGGTTTTAATCCCAGCTCCTTTGCCCTCTGGAATATCATATTCCAAGTCCTTCAATCACTCAGTGTAGAAGCTGCCATATCCTGTGTTATCCTGATTGTGTTTCCAAAATATTCAAATTGTTTCTTCCTGGCTGCTTGTAATATTTTTCTCCTTGATCTGGGAATTCCAGAACCTGGCTATAATATTCCTAGGAGTTTTCTTTTTGGGATCTTTTTCAGGAGGTGATTGGTGGATTCTTTCAACCTCGATTTTGCCCTCTGGTTCTAAAATATCAGGGCAGCTTTCCTTGAGAATTTCTTGGAGGGTGATTTCTAGGTTCTTTTTTTGATCATGGCTTTCAGGTAGTGCAATAATTTTTAACTTATCTCTGCTGGATCTATTTTCCAGGTCAGTGGTTTTCCCAATGAGATATCACACATTGCTTTCTATTCTTTCATTGGTTTGGATTTGTTTAATAGTATCTTGATTTCTCATATAGTCATTAGCTTCCATTTGCTCCAATCTAATTCTGAAGGAATGATTCTCTTCAGTGAGCTTTTGAGATTCTTTTTCCATCTGGCAAATTTGGCTTTTTAAGGCATTCTTCTCCTCATTGCCTTTTTGAACTTCTTTTGCCATTTGAGTTAGTCTCTTTGTTAAGGTGTTGTTTTCTTCAGTCAGGCTGTTGACTCTTTTCATGATTTTCTTGCAATTTCTCTTCCCCATTTTTCCTCCACTTTTCTTATTTGATTTTCAAAATCCTTCTTAAGGTCCTTTATGGCCTGTAACCAGCTTGTATTTTTCTTGGAAGCTTTTGGTGCAGGAGTTCTGACTTCATTGTCTTCCTCCTATTCCATGCTTTGATCCTTTTTTGTCCCCAAAATATGAATCTAATGCTGGATGCCTCTGTTTGCTTTGCTTCCCTCATTTACTTATGTTGCCACTCAATTACTTGAATTTTGGGCTTTTTCCCACAGTAGGACTTTGCTACCAGACATGGCAGCTTCATACCAAAAGCTGGGGTTTTCTCAGTTGCTGAAGGTATTAGTTGGGTGCCCTCTCTGAAGCCTCCACATGCTCTGGCAAGCTGGTCACAC
Organism: Gymnobelideus leadbeateri; assembly: GCA_011680675.1. Lineage (NCBI taxonomy): Eukaryota > Metazoa > Chordata > Mammalia > Diprotodontia > Petauridae > Gymnobelideus > Gymnobelideus leadbeateri. The sequence continues at coordinate 99,344 of WOXC01003133.1, read as the reverse complement.
ACCCCAGGACCTCCACCCTAGACAGCAATCGAAATCCAAGTAGGTTAAAACAAGAGTGATTACCCCACAGACTGGTCTCTTGATCCCCCTACAGTCTGCAGGCCAGGAGCTGAAGCTGCCATGTGGCAGTGGCTGCCCTGTAGCACCTCAGCAGCTTCTCTCTCCAGGGAGAAAGGCTGACCACACTCCCAACTACTGGAACCCAAAGTCCACACTGCACTGACCTCTCACTTTGTCCTTAAGCATCTATGTGTTGATAATTCTGGAAACTGCCACAGCTGCTGGGGAGTCCCTCCAGCTGGCAGTTAGTCAGTTCTGCCCTGGGGCTAAAATCTCAGGCTCCCCCAGGGCTGGGCTAGGCTCCCAGAGCACTGAGCTGCCTGCTCCCTGCAGGCCTGCCAGGCTGTCTTCAGCTGGAGGTTAGCTCCTCTATGTCATTTTGTGGTTCTGTAGCTCCAAAGTTTGTTCAGAGTCACTTTGTACATGAATTGGAGGTGGTGGGAGCTGGAGCCCAGCAGAAGCCCTGTTTCTATGACAAGTGACAATTGATCAAATGTCTTTGTTTGATTCTTTTTTTAATTTTAAAATTTAAATTCAAAATTTATTAAATTTGTTTTTTATTTAAACATTTTTTACCTGAACACTCCCTCCCTCTCTCTCTCTCTCTCTCTCTCTTTCTCCCCTCTCTTTCATATCTTCCATATTTTGAGTTTATTTTTGAGCTTGAAATAGGAATGAAAAGACTTGGGTTCTAGACCAAATCCTACTTAAAACTAGCTGTGACCCCACTGACTAGTTAGACTTGAGTTTCCTTATTTGTTTGTAGTCTGGGGCTTCTACTAATCTTTAAAAATTTTTGATCTCTGTGAAGATCCTCTGACCCCCAGGATATGATGTACAGAGAGAAGAATTGGCTTAAAAGTTCCTAATGACCTCAGAACAGAAGAAATGATTACTTTTTCCTTCTTGGCTGGGATTGTAATGATATTCTGGCAGGAAAGAAAGGAAGAAGGCAGGAAGGAAAGAAAGGAGGAAGGCAGAAATGAAAGAAGGAAGAAAGGAATGAAGAAAAGAAGGAAAGAAGGAAGGAGGGAAGGAGAGAAAGAAGGAAAGATGAAAGGAAAGATTTTTAAAGAGCCTACTATGTGCCAAGAGTGGTGCTAAGTGCTTTGCAAATATTATCTCATTTATCATTGGAGTCAGAAACAGAAGCAATCAGTGACGATTGCAATTACAATCTCTGTAATATATGCTCTCTTTCATCTTCTCTTTTCCCATATAATTGGAACTTCCAGAACCTACATGACCACAAAGAAAGCAGCAACAGAACCCAAAGAAGGAGCAATGGGGAAATGCCAGGACCCAACATCCAACTAAGGACTAGGTGCCATGCCAAGGACCAGTGTTACCTAAAGCCATTGAAGATGATGTTACTGGAATTCCTATTTCTCATGAGCAATGTGGATTTCCTCCCTACTCTTCTGTAACCCATGAGCTTGAGATGGGAGAAAGAAAACTTCTCTTTCTTCCTCTTTCTGAACTACAGGTGTGCAAGGATTGGGAAATTTCTTCATTTGTACAGAAGGTTCTAGGAGGGAGGTGGAGGTGTGATGAGGAGAAGCAGTGTATTTCTTTGACTCTAACTCTATTAAACTTTGTGATAATAACATAATAGTAGCTAATATTTATATAGTCTTACTATGTGCTAAGTATTATGCTAAGTGCTCCACAATTATTATTTCATTGGATCCTCACAACAACCCTGAGAGGTAGGTGCTATTATTATCTTTGTTTTACAGAGACAGACAGCAGTTAAGTGACTTGCCCAAGGTCACATAGCTAGTAAAGTGTCTGAGAATAAATTTGTATTAAGTCAGGAGTTTCCAGACTCAGTCTTCTATCCAATGTATCAGCTAGTGACTCTGTTTAGTTATTATCCTTAATTATCTGAATTTGAGTAGAGTAGTAAGTGCTCTGAGAAACCAGACTACCCCTTATGAGGTGAGTACTATGAATCAAATAACTTTCCTGTTTTAATTTTTGAATAGTATCTAATTTATCTCACAGACTAAATTGGAACCTGACCAGCAAGGAGTTAAAAGACAAGGCCACTTCCCAGTTAAACACTGAAGATTCATAATGGCACATTGGTTACTTTTAAAAATAAATTTATTATTTATTTTTAACATTCTTTTTTTTTAATTCAAGTTCCAAATTCTCTCCCTCCCTCCAGTCCCTTCTGCACCGACTGAAAAGTCAAGGAATATAATATAAATTATACATGTGAAATCATGCAAAACATTTTCCCATATTGTCCATTTCACAAAAAAGCAAGAATAATGAAGAAAGTGAGAAAATTATACAGTACTTCAATTTGCACTCAGAGTTCATCAGTTCTTTCTCTGGAGATAGAAAGCATTTTTCATCAAGAGCCCTTCCAAATTGTCTCTGATTATTATATTGATCAGAGTAGTTAAATCTTTCCTAGTTGATCACCATTACAATATTGTTACACTATAAAATAATCTCCTGGTTCTATTTACTTTGCATCAGTTCATATAGGTCTTACCATGGTTTTTTTTTTCTAAAACCATCCCCCTTATCATTTCTTGTAGCATGAATGATAGTATTTCATCACAATGATATACCACAACTTGTTCAGCTATTCTCCAATTTATGGGCATCACCTCAATTTACACTTCTTTGCTTAACAAAAACAACTGCCATAAATATTTTTGTACATATAAGTAATAGTAATATTGCTGGGTCAAATGTTTTATAGCCTTTTAGGGCATAGTTTCCAAATTATACTTCAGAATGATTGGACCAGTTTACAACTCCAACAGCACATCTAGTGCCCCAATTTTCCTACATCCCTTCCAACATTTGTCATTTCTGATACATGAGGTAGTACCTCAGAGTAGTTTTAAGTTGCCTTTTTCTAATAAATTTTTTTTCTGTTTAAACAAATGCTTTATTAACTTCTATTTTACATCATTCATTTCTGCCAGATTTTGAATTACAATCATTTCCCCCCACCCCTGATTTTCCCCTACCCACCCTCCCAGAATAGCAGTCCTGCAAGATATCGCTTCCTCTAATCTGCTCTCTCCCATATCCTCTCCCACACCCCCTTTGACCTCTCCATTAGAGGAAGGTGAATCTTTGTGTCCCAATGCCTGCACATCTTATCTCCCAATTACAAGCAAAAGAGGATTAATAATAGTATTTATATATATTTGAAACATTTAATCTTAAGACCTCAAATTTCAGATCCATTTCCTTCCTCCCTTGTCACCCATTCCCTCTGGGGAGATAAATAAATCAGTATATGTTGTATATGTCTAGCTATGCAGAACATTATCATAGTAGATATATTGTACAAGGCTGCTTATAAATCCCTCCCCCGCATCCCACCCCCGACCTGGTCCATTCCCCACTTGATCCTGTCCCTCTTCCATAGTGGGTACCTCCAACCTCCCCTCCCCCCAAGGATGCCCACCTATCTATCATCCCTCTTCTCATCCCCCTTCCCCCCATTCTGCTGTAGGTTGAGATTTCTCATCTAGTATGTATGTCATTCTCTCCCCGAACCAAATTCAATGAGAATGTGGTTTCATCTTTTTGCCTTCCTATTTTTCGCCTCCCCTGCAACCACTTCCCCCTGCTTGCTCTACATGAGATAGTTTACCCCACCCTGTCTCTCCACATCTCCTCCTGCCACTTTCCTCTCTCACCTCACAACTTCACCCCTTGAGTATCCTCCCTTCCCAACAAATTCAACCTATGCTCTCTATCCATATATAACTGTAACCATATACACACACATTCACATATGTATTCATATGACCACACACCCTTCTTCCATTATTTTCATAGTGAGAAAGATTTCCTCAGTCACAGTTATTGTTTTTCCATATAGGAATGTAAATAGTTCAACTTTGATAAGTTCCTTTTGATTTCTTTTCCCTGATTACCTTCTCAGGCATCTCTTGCTTCTTGAGTTTGGATGTCAAATTTTCTATTCAATTCTGGTTTTTTCTCAAGAGTGCTTGAAAGTCCTCTATTTCACTGAATGACCAAATTTTCCCTTGAAACATTGTACTCAGTTTTGCTGGGTAGGTGACCCTTGGGTTCAGTCCCAGCTCTTTTGCCCTCTGGAATATCATATTCCATGCCCTTCGATCCCTCAGTGTAGAAGCTGCCAGGTCCTGGGCTATTCTGATTGTGTTTCCACAATATTGAAATTGTTTCCTCCTGGCTGCTTGTAGTATTTTCTCCTTGATCTGGGGATTCTGGAACCTGGCTATAATATTCCTGGGAGTTTTCTTTTTGGGATCTTTTTCAGGAGGTGATCTGTGGATTCTTTCAACCTCTATTTTGTCCTCTGGATCTAAAACATCAGGGCAGTTTTCCTTGAGAATTTCTTGAAGGGTGATTTCTAGGTTCTTTCTTTGATCATGGCTTTCAGGTAGTCCAATAATTTTTAAATTGTCTCTTCTGGATCTATTTTCCAGGTCAGTGGTTTTTCCCATGAGATATTTCACATTGCCTTCTAATCTTTCATTTGTTTGGATCTGCTTAACAGCATCTTGATTTCTCATAAAGTCATTAGCTTCCATTTGCTCCAGTCTCACTCTGAAGGAATGAATCTCCTCAGTGAACTTTTGAGATTCTTTTTCCATCTGGCAAATTCGGCTTTTTAAGGCATTCTTCTCCTCATTGCCCTTTTGGGCCTCCTTTGCCATTTGAGTTAGTCTATTTTTTAAGGTGTTGTTTTCCTCAGTCAGGCTGTTGACCCTCATTTCATACTTTTCCTGCATCCTTCTCATTTCTCTTTCCAATTTTTCCTCCACTTCTCTTATTTGATTTTTAAAGTCCTTCTTAAGGTCCTCTGTGGCCTGTAACCTGCTCATGTTTTCCCCTGGGGCTTTTGGAGCAGGACTTCTGACCTCACAGTCCTCTTCCCACTCCATGCTTCGACCCTCCTTGCCCCCAAAGTAGGAGTCTAGGGTTGCATTTTTCTGTTTATTTTGTTTCCTTTGCCTTGGCATGTTGCCACTTAATTACTTGACTTTTGGGCTTGTTGCCACACTATGGCTTTTTGCTGCCAGATAGGGGAATTTTCATCCCGAACGTGTTGGGGGGCAACTTCCATTTCCAGCAAGCTGGAAACCCACCCACAACCTCCACCCCAGATCACAATCCAAATCCAGGGAGGTTAAAGCAAGAGCGATTACCCCCCAAGACTGATCACTGGATCTACCTACAGTTTGCTGGCCAGGAGCTGGAGCTACCTCTGAAAACTCAAAATGGCATGTCTCCTCAGAGGCTTCTAGCCCCCAGGGGAGGAAGCTGACACATTCCCCAAATACTGGTCCCAAAGTCCATAGGGCACTACCCTCTCACTTTGTCCTAGGCATGTCTATGTTGATAATTCTGGAATTGCCACAGCTGGTGGTGTTCTGGGGTCCCTCCAGCTGGCTGCTGGCCCTGCTGCCCTGGGGCTAAAACTGAGACTCAGGTGGACCAGACCTGTGCTTGGCTCCCCGAGCTCTGCCCGCTGCTTGCTGCTGGCTCCCAGACTGCTGGGCTGGTCCTTCCTGCAGAGCTGCTGGGCTGTCCTCAGTGGGAGGTTAGCTTCTCTGTGTTGTTCTGTGGGTGCTGAGGCTCCAGAAGTTGTTCAGAGTCCCCTTTTACATAGTTTGGAGGAAATCTGGGGGCAGAGTGGCTTGGACCCGATGTTTCTACTCCACCGTCTTGGCTCTGCCCCCTCTAATAAATTCTTAGAGCATTTTTTTCTGTACAAATATAGATAGACTTGAGTTCTTCTTCTGAAAATTTGCCTTTTATATTCTTTGCCCAATTGGGGAATGACTTATTTTTTTAAAATTTGACTTTGTTCCTTATACATTTGGGAAATAAGGCCTTAATCAGAGAAACCTGCTGTAAAAATTTTTGAAAGTACTTCATTGTCTATGGTACCTTTTGGCAAAATGTAGTTTCTCTGATTATCTCTTTTAATTAAATATGTTTTTTCTTCTGCTTTTTCTGAGATCATGATCACTACCCCTGCTTTTTTCACTTCAGCTGAAGGATAATAGATTCTTCTCCTCATTTTAACTCTCTATCTTTAATTCTGTGTCTTTCTGTTAAAAGTATGTCTCTTATATATGGCATATTGTTGGATTCTGGTTTCTAATTAATTCTGTTATCTGCTTCCATTTTATGAGTGAGTTTATTTCACTCATATTCACAATTATGATTACTATATATTTCCTTCCATCCTAGTTTATTCTGTTTATCCCTTTCTCTCTCTTTTTACCCTGTCCTTCCTCAAAAGTCTGTTTTGCTTCTTACCACTACATCACTTAATCCACTCCCACCCTTTTATAACCCTCACCCTTTTTCTTATCTCCTTTCCCTCCTACTTCCCTGTTGGGTAAGTTCAATTTCTATATTCAATTGCATGTGGGTATAGATAGATAGATAGATAGATAGATATAGGTATAGGTATAGATATAGATGATACAGATACAGATATAGATGATATTGATATAGATATATTCTGTGCTTTAGGAAACAATTTAGATGAAAGGGAGGCTCAACATTGCTTAGCCACCCCCCTCCCCCGTTTTCCCCTCCACTGTAACAGCTTTTCCTTACCCAGTTATTTTATGTGATAATTTCTCCCTTTCTACCTCTCCCTTCCTCCTTCTTTTAGTACATCCCTTTTTCTCACCCTTTCATTTTTTTAGATCATCCCAATATCTAATCAATTCTCACCCATGTCCTTTATCTATGTAGATTCTTTCTAATCATCTTAATAATGAGAAAGTTTGTAAGAATTATGAGTATCATAGTGGCTAGGTGGCGCAGTGAATAGAGCACTGACCCTGGAGTCAGGAGGACCTGAGTTCAAATCTGGCCTCAGACACTTAACACTTACTAGCTGTGTGACCTTGGGCAAGTCACTTAACCCCAATTGCCCCTGCAAAAAAAAAAAAAAAGAGAAAGTTTTGAATATCATCTTCTCACATACAAATATAAAGAGTTTAATATTATCCAGTTCCTTATGATTTCTCTTTCATGTTTACCTATCTATGTTCCTCCTGAATCTTATATTCAAATGCCATTTTTTTCTATTAAGCTCTAGTATTTTCATTAAGAATACTTGAAAATTATTATCTCAGTTTTTCCGGTTAGGTTATTCTTGATTGTAATCCTAGCTCTTTTGCTTTCTAGAATATCATATTCCAAGTCCACTTTTTTAAATGTGGAAGTTGTTAAATCTTGTGTAATTCTGACTGTAGCTTCATGTTATTTGAATTCTTTCTGATTGCTTTTAATTTTTCCCCTTGACCTGGGAGCTCTGGAATTTAGCTATATTATTCCTAGGAATTTTTATTTTTGGGTCACTTTCAGGAGGTGATCAGTAGGTTTTTTCAATTTCAGTTTTATCCTTTGAATATAAGATATTGTGGAAGTTTTCCTTTATAATTTCTTGAATTATGATGTCTAGGCTGCTTTTTTGATTATGGTTTGCAGGTGATCCAAAAATTAAATTTTTTATCCTTAATCTATTTTCCAGATCAGTTTTCTCATGAATATTTCACATTTTCTTCTATTTTCCATTTTTTATTTTGTCTTATTATTTCTTGATGTTTCCTGGAGTTGGCTTCCACTTGCCCAATTCTAATATTTAAGGAATTATTTTTCTTAATTTTTGTACCTCTTTTTTCATTTAGCCTACTCTACTTTTTAAAACAGTTATTTTCTTTTCTTTTTTTTTACTGGTTAGGTGATTCTTAGTTGTTTTTTTTTTAAACAAATACTTTATTAACTTCTGTTTTACATCATTCATTTCTGCCAGATTTTGAGTTACAATCATTTTCCCCCCATTATTCCCCTACCCAACCTCCCAGAATAGCAGTCCCACAAGATATCGCTTCCTCCAATCTGCTCTCTCCCATACCTTCTCCCATACCCCCATCGACTTTTCCATTAGAGGAAGATGAATCTTTGTGTCCCAATGCCTGCACATCTTATCTCCCAATTATAGGCAAAAGAGTATTAATAATAGTATTTATATATATTTGAAACATCTAATGTTACGACCTCAAATTTCAGATCCATTTCCTTCCTCCCTTGTCACCCATTCCTTCTTGGGAGATAAGTAATTCAGTATATGTTGTACATGTCTAGCTATGCAAAACATTATCATGGTAGATATATTGTACAAGGCTGCTTATAATTTCCTCCCACTCATCCCACCCCCACCTGGTCCATTCCCTACATGATCCTGTCCCTCTTCTATAGTGGGTACTTCCAACCTCCCCTCCCCCCAAGGATGCCCTCCCATCCATCATCCCTCCTCTCATCCCCCTTCCCCCTATCCTGCTGCAGGCTGAGATATCCCATTTAGTATGTATGTCATTTTCTCCCTGAACCAAACTCAATGTGAATGTGGTTTTGCCTTTTTAGCCTTCCTTATTCTCCCCCTCCTTTGCACCCACTTCCCCTACATGAGATAGTTTACCCTACCATGTCTCTCCCCATCTCCTCTTGCCACTTTCCTCTCTCACCTCATAATTTCATCCCTTGAGTACTCTCCCTTCCCAACAAAATCAACCTATGCCCTATCCATATATAACTGTAACCATATACACACACATTCACATATGTATTCATATGACCACACCCCCTTCTTCCATTATTTTCATAGTGAGAAAGATATCATCAGTTACAGATATTGCTTTTCCATATAGGAATGTAAATAGTTCAACTTTGATAAGTTCCTTTTGATTTCTTTTCCCTGATTACCTTCTCAGGCATCTCTTACTTCTTGCGTCTGGATGTCAAATTTTCTATTCAACTCTGGTTTTTTCCTCAAGAATGCTTGAAAGTCCTCTATTCCACTGAATGACCATATTTTCCCTGAAACAAAATACTCAGTTTTGCTGGGTAGGTGACCCTTGGGTTCATTCCCAGTTCTTTTGCCCTCTGGAATATCATATTCCATGCCCTTCAATCCCTCAGTGTAGAAGCTGCCAGGTCCTGGGCTATTCTGATTGTGTTTCCACAATATTGAAATTGTTTCTTCCTGGCTGCTTGTAGTATTTTCTCCTTGATCTGGGGATTCTGGAACCTGGCTATAATATTCCTGGGAGTTTTCTTTTTGGGATCTTTTCAGGAGGTGATCTGTGGATTCTTTCAACCTCTATTTTGCCCTCTGGGTCTAAAACATTAGGGCAATTTTCCTTGAGAATTTCTTGAAGGGTGATTTCTAGGTTCTTTCTTTGATCATGGCTTTCAGGTAGTCCAATAATTTTTAAATTGTCTCTCCTGGATCTATTCTTCAGGTCAGTGGTTTTTCCCATGAGATATTTCACATTGCCTTCTAATCTTTCATTTGTTTGGATCTGCTTAACAGCATCTTGATTTCTCATAAAGTCATTAGCTTCCATTTGCTCCAGTCTAACTCTGAAGGAATGAATCTCCTCAGTGAACTTTTGAGATTCTTTTTCCATCTGGCAAATTCGACTTTTTAAGGCATTCTTCTCTTCAATGCCCTTTTGGGCCTCCTTTGCCATTTGAGCTAGTCTATTTTTTAAGGTGTTGTTTTCCTCAGTCAGGCCGTTGACCCTCATTTCATACTTTTCCTGCATCCTTCTCATTTCTCTTTCTAATTTTTCCTCCACTTCTCTTATTTGATTTTTAAAGTCCTTCTTAAGGTCCTCTATGGCCTACAACCCGCTCATGTTTTCCCCTGGGGCTTTTGGAGCAGGACTTCTGACCTCACAGTCCTTTTCCCACTCTATGCCCCCAAAATAGGAGTCTAGGGTTGCATTTTTTCTGTTTCCTTTGCCTTGGCATGTTGCCACTTAATTGCTTGACTTTTGGCTTGTTGCCACACTATGGCTTTAAGGCCAGATAGAGGAATTTTCGTCCCGAACGTGTGGGGGGCAACTTCCGTTTCTGGCAAGCTGTAAACCCACCCACAACTTCCACCCTAGATCACAATCCAGATCCAGGGAGGTTAAAGCAAGAGCGATTACCCCCCGAGACTGATCGCTGGATCTCCCCACGATTTGTAGGCTGGGAGCCGGAAATGCCTCTGAAAACTACAAAATGGCGTGTGTCCTCAGCAGCTTCTAGCCCCCAGGGGAGGGAGCTGACGCATTCCCCAAATACAGGTCCCAAAGTCCATAGGACACTAACCTCTTACTTTGTCCTAGGCAAGTCTATGTTGGTAATTCTGGAATCTCCACAGTTCCTGGTGTTCTGGGGTTCCTCCAGCTGGCTGCTGGCCCTGCCGCCCTGGGGCTAAAACCTCGGCTCATGTGGACCTGGGCTCGGCTCGGCTCCTGTGCTCTGCTCGCTGCCGGCTCCCAGACCACTGCGCTGGTCCTTCCTGCAGGGTGCTGGGCTGTCCTCAGCGGGAGGTTAGCTTCTCTGTGTCGTTCTGTGGGTGCTGGGGCTCCAGAAGTTTTTCAGAGTCCTTTTTTACATAGTTTGTGGAGAATCTGGGGGCAGAGAGGCTTGGAGGAGCTGTTTCTACTCCGCCATCTTGGCTCTGCCCCCCAAAACAGTTATTTTCTTCAGTGAATTTTTGTGCCTTTTTACCTTTAGCCCAATTTTTTTTAAGGTGTTATTTTCTTCTGTATTTTTTTGTGCCTCTTTTTACCAAGTTGTTAATTCTTAATTTTCTTGCATCATTCTCATTTCTTTTCCAATCTTTCCACTCTTATTTCTCTCTTTAAGTATTCCAGCAATTCTTATTAGGCTTGTGTTCAATTAGCATTTTTTCTTTGAGGCTTTGATTGTAGCTGTTTTCATGTTGTTATCTCCAAGTTTGTTTCTTAGCCTCCCATGACACTGTAGTAGCTTTTGATGATGATGATGATCTCCTCCTCCTCCTCTTCTTGTTCTTCTTGTTCTGTTCTTGTTCCTCTTCTTCTGTTGTTGTTGTTATTGTTATTGTTGTTGTTGTTGTTGTTGTTGTTCTTCTTCTTCTTCCCTATTTCTTGACTTTGAACTTTATGTTAAAATTGGTCTCTGTTCACCTAGGAGCAGGGAGGCACTGTCCCAAATGAGACTTTTTTGTGTTCCTGTTTGCAGAGGTATTTCTGGAGATCTGCAATTTTTCTTGGAGCTTTTAACGTGGTATGATGTGGAGAGAGGTATTGTTACTGCCTTCCTGGTTTGCTCTCTGGTCTTTCTCTAGGAAGAGCCCCTCCATGCTCTTCTTTAGTTACTAGCACTCTTCAGGGCCCTGGAACTGGGACCAAGACTTCACAAGTGCTAGTGCTCCTCTCTGCTTTGAAACTGAGACCTGGAACTACATATGGGCAATATACCAGGGTCTTATGCCCAGTACCAGCAAAGGGTCCCTTATGATCTCTTTGTGTTCAGTTGTCTGACCTCTTTACCATCCCTAGGCTGAGAACTCCTAAAGCTGCTACTGCTGCTGCTGCTGTCAAAGCTGCCTCCATGGCCTATACCTGGTACTGTTACCAGTACCCCACCTTGGTGTCACCGATCTTTCCTTCTGACATCCTAAATTGTCTTAGGACAAAATGTATCACCCTGGCCTTTTGTTGGCTCTGCTGCTGCAGAATTTTATTTGAGGTACTAAAGTTGTTTGGAGGAGAATGTTGGGAGAGTTCAACTATCTCTACTCTGTCATCTTGGTGCCACCTCTCTATAATGACAAATTGTGAATAATCCTGGTGTTTTTCCACCTGAATGCCTACTAGTAGCATATGTGGATACTGTAACCCATTGGAAATTGGGATTTCTTTGGAGATTTGGGTGGTGCCAAGGATGGACTGAATTATCTAAAAGTATCTGAAGTATAAGTGCCCCATGGCAGCTAATTCAGATACTAAATTCAGCTAATAAAATTATTTTGGTGGATAATTAACACAGTTATTCTTGTATCTCTGTATGGAGAAAGAAGGCAGAACAGAACCAAAAGAATTACACATTAAATCAAGGGGAGTTGGACTGGATGACCTATTAAGGGCCCTGAAAGTTCTAAGAATCTGAGTGGTTACCAAATCCTATTGGTTTTTATGTCCTTTAGAGATGGGGATACTTGAGGGAAGGAACTGTAACCTCTACCTGCCTCCAACATCTAGCACAGTCCTTCATATGCTGTAAGAAATTATGAAATACTATTTTGGTGTTCTCTGCATTGCCACCAGATGGCAGTGTCTCAGAATCCTTCTTTTAAGGTTTGGCTCTATGAAAACTTTTCCTTAGTCACCGTTTAGGGTAGCAGTGCCATTGAAAAATTGATGATGATAATGGTAGTGGTGATGATGATGATAACTGATATTTATGATATTTACATAATGTTTTAAGGTTTGCTAAGCACATCTTATCCTGTCCTGGATCACTACCTTATCATGGCAGAGGGGCTTGCATAGCTTAATGAAACCATGATCTATTCCATGTAAGGTTACCCAAGACAGACGGGTCACAGTGGAGAGTTCTGAGAAAAGGTGATACACTGGAGAAAGAAATGGTAAACCACATCAGTATCTTTGTTAAGAAAATCCCATAAGCAGTATTGATAAAATATATGACATTGGAAGATGAGCCTCTCAGGTTGGAAGGTGTCCAGACAGCATGACACTGGGGAAGAGAGGAGAACAACTACATTAGCTCCAGTTCTAATGAAGTGCCTGGGCCAAAGCTGAAAGAAGGTTCAGCTGTAGATGCATGTGGTGATGAAAGAAAAGTCCAATCTGTAAAGATCAATATTGCAAAACAACCTGGAATGTAAAATCTATGAACCAAGGCAAGCTTAAATATTGACATCTTGTGAGTGAGTGAACTTAAAGGGTGGGAATGGGTGAATTTAATTCAGGTGATCATTACATATACCACTGTGGGAAAGAATCCTTTAGAAGAAATGGAGTAGTCCTCATAGTCAGTTAAATGATTAAAACACAGTACTGGAGTATAATCTCAAAAACAACAAAGTGATCTGTTCAAATCCAAGGAAAACTATTCATTATCATAGTAACACAATTCTATGCTACAACCACTGATGGCAAAGAGGCCAAAGTTGATCAATTCTATGAAGACCTATAATATCTTCTATGAATTATCATCAAAAATATATGATAGTCATCACAAGGAATTGAAATGGGAAAGTAGGAAATCAATAGATAATTGGAATAACAGGCGAGTTTGGCCTTGGAGTGCAAAATGAAGCAGGTAGAGACTAATAGCATTTTGTCAAGACAACTTGTTGGTCATAGTAAACACTCTTGTTAAACTACACAAAAGGCAACTCTACACATGGACATCACCAGATAGTCATCCCTATATAGCCGGTTAAAAGAAGACCTGGAATCGATTGTGGCTTCTTATTGTAAAATTCAGACTTAAATTGAAGGAAGTAGGGAAAACCATCAAACCATATAGGTATGGCCTAAATAACATCCCTTATGAATATGAAGTGGAAGTGATGAATAGGTTTAAAGGATTAGATCTGATAGAGTGCCTGAAGAACTATTGTTCCTCAAAGGTTTGCAATATTGTACAGGAAGCAAAAACACTCCAAAGAAAAAGAAGAGCAAGAAAGCAAAATGTCTATTTGGTGAAGCTTTACAAAGAGCTGGGGAAAGAAAGAAAATGAAATGTAAAGGAGAAAGGGAAAGATAGACCCAAGTGAATATAGAATTCCAGAGAACAACAAGGAGAAATAAGAAGGCTTTCTTAAATGAACAATATAAAACATAGTATAAAATAGTAGAATGAGAAAGACAAGATAACTCTTTGAGAAAATTGGAGCTATCAAGGGAAAATTTCATGCAAAAATGGACATGATAAAAGACAAAAATAGTAGAGACTCAACAAGATTAGAAGAGATTAAGAAGAGGTGGCAAAAATATAAAGAACTATATCTGAAAGATCTTAACATCACCAATAACCATGGTGGTGTGGTTACTACTGATCTAGAGCTAGTTCTGGAAAATGAAATCAATTGGACCTTAGAAATCATTGCTAACAATAAGGCCAGTGATGGTGATGGAATTTCAGTTGAACTATTAAAAATACTAAAAGATGATGTTAATAAAGTGCTGCACTGAATATACCAGCAAATTTGGAAAACTCGGCAATGGCTACTGGATTGTAGAAAATTATTCAGTTATCAATCCCAAATATGTCTCAATCCTAAAAAAAGGCAATGCCAAAGAATGTTCAAATTACCAAGCAATTTTACTCATTTCACATGCCCACCTGCTTAAGATTTTGTAAGCTAGGCTTCAGTAATATGTGAACCAAAATTACTAGAAGAGGGGGCTAGTTTTCAAAAAGGCAGAGAAACTGGAGACCAAATTGCCAATATTCACTGGATTGAAGAAATCAAGGGAATTCCAGAAACAAAACAAAACAAAATAAAACATCTACTTCTGCATCATTGACTGTTACACTAAAGCCTTTGACCATGTGGATTACAACAAAATGTGGCAAGTCCTCAAAGAGATGGGAGAACCAGATCATCTCAACTTGTCTCTTGAGGAACCTATATACAGGTCAAGAAGCAACAGTTAGAACTGAACATGGAACAACTGATTTGTTTTAAGATTGGGAAATGAGTACAACAAGGCCATACATTGTCCTCTTACTTGTTTAACTTATATGTGGAATACATCATGCAAAATGCTAGGGTAGACAAATCAAAAACCAGAATTAAGGTTGCTAGGAGAAATATTAACAGTCTTGGATATGTAGTTGATATCACTCTGATGACAGAAAGTGAGGAAGAATTAAGCATTTTGACAAGGATAAAAGAGGAGAGCATCAAAGTTGACTTGAAACTTAACATAAAAAAATCTTGATCTTGGCAACTGGTCCCATGACTTTCTGACAGAGAGAGAAAAAATGGGAAAAAAGTGTTAAATTTTATATTCTTGGGCTCAAAGATGACTGCAGATGACAACTGCAGTCATGAAATTAAATTCTTCCTTCCTGGGAAGAAAGCTATGGCAGATCTGGACAGTACACCAAAAAGTAGAGCTATCACCTTGCTGACAAACATTCATATAGTCAAAACTATGGTTTTTCCAATACCAATGCATAACTGTGAGAGTTGGACTATAAGAAAAGCTGGGTCCTGGAGAACTGACACTTTTGAATTAATGTGCTAGGGAAGAATTTTGAGAGTCCCTTGGATAGCAAGGTGATCAAATCAGTCAATACTTACATTAATCAATTCAGACCATTCATTGGAAGGTCAAATATTGAAGCAGAAGCCTAAACACTTTGACCACATAATAAGAAGACAAGACTCATTGGAAAAGACCCTAATTTTGGGAAAGGCTGAAGGGTAAAGGAAAATGGGATGGTAGAGGATGGCATAGATTGATAGTGTCATGGAAGCAACAAATGTGAGAGATAGGTGTGCTGTGGCCCATGGGGTCATAAAGACATAAAGAGGGCCATGACTGAGCAATAGCAAAAGCACATCATATACCTTATTTCATTGTGAGAAAAAAGACACCAGGCTCAGAATATGGCATAGCCCTATCCTGAAAATAATGACAACCAACTGGAAGGGAGGGTGCAAGCAGAATTTATAGAGATAAATTGCTTTGGAAATTAGTCTCCTTAAATCTTGGTGAGGGGTACAAACAACTAGAGGGAAATTTTGATTTTTTTTAGATGATTTGATTTTTTTTGTTTGGTTACATCAGTTGTTTCCCAATAAACAACCCTCACCCCCACAACAAAGAGCTAAGCAAAACTGCCCAATAAAGGGATTGCAAGTGACAGTATATGTAATTCTCCATTTTTTGTAGTTAATTGTTTATTACAAAGAAGGTAAGGCATATGCTTTGACTTTAGTAATTTAGAGCCAACATTATACTTGTATTTGACCCAAATATTGTTGGCTTTGGTGTGGCTTCATTTGCACTATTTTAGTCATTGTATATGAGGCAGCATATCTTAGTGGATAGGGGTCTGGCCTTTGGACTCGGAAAGTCCCAACACATTCTGGTTGTTTGACCGTGGACAAGACATTTAACCTCTAAGTGTTCCAGACCTGGATCTTTATTAAGTTTGGATTGTTGAGTAGAGGCCATTAGATCTGGCAGTTGAGAGATTGTTTGTTAACTTTGGAGAGCAAGGTTTCAGGTGAGTTATTAATGACAGAAACCAGACTTCAAAGAAGGAGAAGGAAGAAGAAAAGAAGTAGAGTTAATAAGTAAGATGTTTTCTAGGAGTTATTTTTGAAAAGGGAGAAAAGAGATGGGATGATAGTTTGAAAGGATGGCAGAGACTAGTAAAGGATGTTTCTAAGTATAGGGGAGATGGACATAACTGTAGAGAACAGGGAAGAAACCAGTAGAGGAAGAGAGAAAGATGAGAGAGAGAGAGAGAGAGAGAGAGAGAGAGAGAGACAGAGAGAGAGAGACAGAGAGAGAGAGACAGAGAGAGACAGAGAGAGAGACAGAGAGAGAGAGACAGAGAAAGACAGACAGAGAAAGACAGACAGAGAGACAGGAACAGCAACAGAGACAGGGAGATAGAGCTGACATAGACAGAGACAGAGGCATAGAGACAGAGACAGAGAAATAGAGACAGTTCTGGAGAAGGCAGGAAAGGAAGGAACCAAGAGAATAAGCTGAGGGGTTGACCTTTACAAGGAAAGGGAACACATCATTAATATTCAAGTACTTGAAATGTCCTTCATCAGGACCATCATTTTCATATTTTAAGAGCTTAAAAAGGAAAATACTCTTATTTCTAAAACACAGATAATTCAAATACTCCTTAAGGCACAGCCAAGGGACTTTTCTTTGTTGTCATCCTTCTTCATTTGTTCACATTCAGGGTTCTTATCCTGGGGTCCACAGACCCCCAAGAGGTCTGTGGATAGATTTTAGGAGGTCCATGAAGCTGGATGAGAAAACTTACATTTTTATGCCAATATAATTGGTTTCCTTTGTAATCTTTTATGTTTTATTTTATTCATTTAGTAGCATTATTTTAAGAAAGAATTGATACATTTTACCAGCTTGTAAAAAGGGTCCATGACACAGTATAGATACCGGTCTACAGCATTTAACTTAGTTGACTATACACCTTTAAAACTCTCTTCACTTCTGTGACACAATATTGTCTTTTCTGATCTCTCAATTTCACCCTTCTCTATCCTTTTTTTTTTGCTAGCTTTACTTTATTCTCCTCTCTATTTTATTCTCTACTCTCAGATATAGGAGTCCCCTAAGTCTTGGCCATTATTTCTTATTTCTGCTCTTATTTCTCTCTATTCTTTTTCTCCATGAGCTCATCTTTTGTCGTATCTTCAACTATCACCTCTATGCTGATGGAAAGAATAGAGACAGAAAGTTGAAAAGACAACACTCTCTGGAAATATGAAAACATCCAAGTGTAACTAGGAAGCAAAAAAAAAAATCAGTTTCTAATTTATAGGTGACATATGACCCTACTTTAAAAAATGCACCTTAGCCTAAAGAAAAGGCTTATTAAAATAACTCAACTGCTGGCAAGATATATGAAATGACATAATCAAATGGTGCAAGATGAAAATTAAATGTAAAAAACAGAGGCAGAGATTTAGCGGTAGGCTTTTATTTCTATTTCTTTAAGGATTTCAAGAAGAAATTTCAAGATAGGACGAGGGATGTCCTTTAGTATATTGGCAAATCTTATAGCAATAACAACAAAAACAAACCTATTTGTTGAATTAAGAGAGGAATTGAGATTTAGGATCCAGTACTATATTGATCTATATAAAATTATAATTAGACATTTTTCTTCTTTCCTGCGGAAGTGCTTTTAGTATTTTTTATGTTTAGGGATATAAGCCAGAGGTTGTTAATTTCCACTTTGGTATTTTATTGGCAATTAGGGTATGGTGCTATCAATCCAGTACCGTGGTAATATTATAACCTTGTAGGTTAATTGCCAGGCTTCCCATAAGCAAGGTTAACTGAGAGAGATATGAATGCTCATTCCTTCAATTATTCCTTCTCCTTTACTCTCCAAAATTATCTTTTAATAAAAAGTACATGCAAAGAGTGTGATTTCTAAAAAGCAAATTTTAGAAAGAAGGAACATATTGAGGTATAGTTCAGTACCTTTCTTATCTATCTTTAACCGTTATAAATCACTGATTGTGTGTGTGTGTGTGTGTGTGTGTGTGTGTGTGTGTGTGTGTGTGTACTATAATCACTACTTTTATCCTTGGTTTTATTCCTAGACTTGAGTAGAATATCATCAATTTATTCCGATTTGACTAGATGACCTTTTTCCCTTTAAATTTTAAGACCCAACCAATTGAAAGTCCTCTCAGGTCTTCTAGACTTGAGGCCAAATTGGTGTTAAAGGCCCTTCTGGATTTTCATAGCTTTTCTCTTCCCTGACTCCTGCAAATGATTCCTTTGCTTGGCTGTTAGACTTAAGCATAGACAATACCTAATTTATAAATTAATTGATTCCAAAATTTCTGATGTAGGTTTATTTGTTTAATAAATCTCTCACCCTGGAATTTCTCTTAGAAACTAGGTCTGGGGTGGGGACCTGTAGCCTTGAGGCCACATGTAGCCCTGTAGGTCCTCAAGTACAGCCCTTTTGAGGACTTAGAGGGCCAGATTTATTCTGTGAAGTTTGGATTCCGTCAAAGGGCCATACTTGAGGACCTACAGGGCTACATGTGCCCTTGACGCCACAGGTTCCCCAGTGCTGATAGGCTCTCCTCACCCTAGAACATTCCTCTATCATACAGTCCTCATTGGTGAATTCCTCTATTTTGGGGAGGAACCCATATTAGTTAACCTTCATTCCCCTCTTAGGTCTGTTTCTAAACTTTGTCACCATGAATCAGTTACTGTCTCCACCTCAGTCCTGGACCCCCTCACCTTGGGAAATCCCTTCACTATGCCAGCCCCCTTCTCCTATCAGTGATCCAGGATTTGAATACAAGTCCTCACTCCAAAGCTAAGGCTCTTTCTACTTATAATTGGTATAATTCCTGGTGTAAATTATTATTTAGGAAGATGAGTCTTCCTGACTCCAAGCCCAGCACTCTATCCACTGTGCCACCTAGGTTCCCTGACACATAGAGGGTAATATAATAAGTGTGTGTTGACTGATTTTTATTGATAAATGTTCCTCTTCAGTTTCCTCTGAGATGTTGTACTAGATCAGAGGTTGTCAAACTCTTGGAGCTCCCTAGTGTGACTATAAAGAGATTAAAATGCAATTGAGAACTATTTAACAAAATAAATAAAATACAGCAAAACAGAGATAACATTCTATTTTACAATTAAGTCAATATATGATTTACAAGGACCATTATATAAAGTTCAGTGGCCCCTGTTTCTATCTGAGTTTGACAGCCTGGACCAGATGATCACCTAAGATTTATTCTTTCAAAAAGAAACCAAAATAGGAATAGGGTTGATTTTAGTAAGTTGATTTTTGATAACAATAGCAAAAAAAAAGTTTGTCTTCCAGCAACGTATTGATAGAACAGCAAAAATATAATTGACATTTTCTAATTGCTGTTTCATATACTATTATATAGGGTATACAAAGTATAAGTTATCTCTGACTCTAAATCCTATAATCATATTTTAGGTCCTGGGAAGAGCATTGAGTTTCTTGTCTCTCCTGGGCCTGAGGCCAGCGCTAGGTAGCATTTTGCTATGAGCAAAGCTTTCCCTTGTCATTCACCCACTTCCCTTCCTGTGCACCCCTCCCCTGTTCCCAGGCTCCCTCTGCCCTCAAGTTGCCCTAAATTTTCCTGGGGTCAGCACCAGCTGCTGTTAACAAGCCAGCTTTGTATGGGCCCAGGAAATTCCAAAAGCTGACATCCCCCAGTGAGCTGAATGAATCGAAAAGTCACAACTTGCAAGCTCGTGAATAAACCTTTCATCAGCCTGTTGGATACTCAGGTAACCTGGATCCTGGCTGTATTTTTACAGTATTCTGTCTCAGTTGTTTTACCTGGGACACTGTTTTGCATTGAGGTCCCTCCCTACTCTAAATCTACAATGTTGTGATTGGCAATGGACTCAAGCTGGTGAATGCTTCTGGCTATTACTGGCTTGGCATCTCTTCACTAGGATCCTTCCTTCATGCTTTTGGGAAAAATACCTAAAGAAACAGCTATTAGCTTCAGTTTCCGCATCTTTAAAATGGGAGTGATGACATTTATAAGTGCTTTGCAAACTTTGAAGTTCTAAGTACAGATGAGCTGTTTCCCCACCTTGGTTGCAGCAAGAACTCTCCCAGGCACCTATGTCTCAAACAGAAGATGAGCAAGAGGGGATTCTAGGAAGAGCCTGATATCACCTTCTCCTTTTTTTTTTCTCCACCTCATTCCCTCCCCTACCTCTCTGGAGAACACCTTTCCCTAATTTTCTGCCTTGGACACAAAATGTGTTAAGGTTTCCAAATTCCATATTCCATATTCTCATTTAATCCATATACAAACTCTGGAAGACAGGTGCTGTTATAATATATATGTATATACACATATACACACATATTTTATATATGTATATATATGTGTGTATATACATATACATACACATACACATACATATACATATACACATACATATACATACACACACGTACACATGCACACACACATGCACACATACACACATACACATACACATACACATACACATACACATACATATACATATACATATACATATACATATACATATACATATACATATACATATACATATACATATACATATACATATACATACACATAGTAAACTGGAGCTTGTTACTGTTGTTGAGTGGTTTTGGTCATGTCTGATTCTTTGTGACCCCATTTGGGGGTTTTCTTAACAAAGATACTGGAGTAGTTTGCCATTTCCTTCTCTATCTCATTTTGCAGGTGAGGAAACTGAGGCAAAGTATCTGAGGTTGAATTTGAACTCAGGTCCTCCTGACTCCAGTCCCAGCACTCTATCTACTGTGCCACCGAACTGCTGAAACTGAAGCTGAGGAAGGTTAAGTGACTGTGTGGCCATGTCATGCAGCCAGAAAATATCTGAGGTAGAATTTGAACTCTGATCTGTGGTGACTCATGACACCATCTAGAGCAATCTTATTTTTCAACCATTTCTAATTCATAAACTTTGCTCATGCCTAAGTTGATTTTGTTACACATCACTTTCCAGAAGGCTTAAAAACAACCCCAAAGAACAACCCACTATGACAAAAACAGACATCCATTAAGCACTTACTCTACTTGATGCTGGGGAGATACAAAATCAGATAAGATGTGACTCCTGGCTTCAGGGAAAACAATGAAGAGACAGCCAGGTCCTGACTGTCCCTTTTGTCCCTTTGATAATACACCATTGTCTTCCCTTCCCTTCCCAGTCCTGAGTACATTTGCAGGCAGCTGAAGAGTGACCAGTAGAGAAGGAAAGATTGAAGAGCTATCCCAAAATGGAACAGATTTAATTGGAAGGTAGAGGTTTGCCAGGGCTTTGAGCATTTAGTGGCTGATATACATTCATCTCCACCAGGACAGTATGAGTATAATATTATGTATTTAATTCTATTTCCATAAATCTAATTGTGTGACAGGTTCAGGGCCATTTTATGGTTCCCAATTGCTTATGTTAGCATTTCCCACATGAATTTAGTCATGGCTCATATTTAGAGTTGGAATGTATTGATGGATCCTAGAAATGTTTGGTAGAGAAGTGGGAATGAGTTTGGGAGGAGAAAGAGGGAATTAATAAATTTGGCACAGAATCAAGTAAATTAAGCCTTTTTTTCAAACTGAAAAAATTGCCACATGTAATAAGCATTTGTATGCATAATTATATATTTAATATGTTAGAGGGCAAAATATTGGTAACATCAAACATTTTCTCTTGGAGCTCCTATTCATATCTTGTAGAGAATTAGGCTTCTATAGAGCATTTTGCAAAATATTGACTGGCAACTTCCACATTCCTCAGATGGGCATTTAAGAACCTCCATGATTGGTCCTACTCTGCCTCTCCAACTTGATTGTCTACTGCTTGCTCAAACGTACCTCATACTCCAACTAGGCCAGTCTTTTTCCTGTCTCACAAATATGTTCTCTTCCCTGTCTCCAAATATTTACCCTTACTTTTTTTCACTCTAAACTCCACCCACCCTGTAGGATCCAGCTCTCTATATTGGAAAAGGTATATTAGAAAGAGAACTAGATTTGATTCCTGCCAGTTTTTATTTATTTGACATTGAGCAAATTATTTAACCATCTAGAGTCTCTCTCTCTCTCTCTCTCTCTCTCTCTCTCTCTCTCTCTCTCTCTCTCTCTCTCTCTCTCTCTCCTATAAAATATGAGGATTGGACTCAATTACCTTTAAGGTACAACCTGACCCTAAATCTTAAAATTCTCTGATCCTTCAACAGAGTTCTTCTGACAACAGGTAGATGACTATTTTGGGGGTATGTTATGTATTGAGGGCATCCCAATTAGAGGGAATTCTGGGTCTAATATGGTTTGGACTAAATGGTCTCCGAACACCCTTCAAATCAATCAACAAACATTTGTGAATTATGTGCAAATGGAACAATATGAAACAAAAATGAAATAATTTCTGCCATCTAGGAGTTTATGTTTTACCACAGGAAATAATGTGTACATATGAGAAGTAATTTTGTGGGGAGAAAGCATTTCCAACTGGGGAAAATAGAAACGACCTTCTCGTAAAAGGTTGTGCTTGAGCTGCCCTTTAAACTCAATATTAAAGGAAACTAGGAATTCTAAGAGGAGGAAGTTTGGAGAGGGTGCATTCCAAGTATAGAGATAAGAAATGTAGTATTGTGTGTAAGGAACGGTGAGAAGGAAATTTCATTGGGATCATAGATATGGAGGAAAATATATAGTAAAGTTGGAAAGGGAAATTGGAGATGTACTGTGAAGAACTTTAAATGCCAAATCAAATTGTATTTGATTCTAGAGTTAGGAAAATTATCTTAACTGCTATGTGAAGGATAAATGAGAGAACAGAAAGGTAGGGAGGTAGGGATACCACTTAGGAGTGGCTATCAAAACATTTCAGATGATGAAGTCTGAAAGAGGGTGCAAAGAGATCATAGGAGATGGATGTCAGAAGGGTTGTGGAGGCAGAACTGATGACAACTGGGAACCAAGAAGATCCAGAGGGGAGGGGAGGATGACTCTAAGATTGTGAACTTAGGTGACTAAATGGTTGGTGGTGTCCTCACCCAAAAGAGAAAACAAGAAGGTGTATTGGTGAGGAAATCTAATGAAGTCTGTTTGGGGGACATTAAGTGTGAGATGCTTTCTGGTAAGACAGTATGGAATGTCCAGTATGGATCTTATGATATGGGATTAAAGCTTAAGGGAAAGTTTAGATATGGATATATAGATTCATGAGTGGGGGGGTGAGTGCTGGAGCAAAGTTCTTGAGGAGGGGAGAGAAAATGGGGTTAAGGATGCCTGCCTTGGGGAATAGTTAAAATATCTTGTCTTTGAAATCAGAAGGAAGAAGGAGAAGGAGAATAATGAGCCTGGGTTAGGGGAAATGGAGGTTGGCAGTGGAAAGAGTTCAAGTCAAAATAGGACATTCTTCTCTGTAAAAAAGTGGGCTAGATCATCATTAAATATGCAGGGTAAGTGCGGGGCTAGTGGTCAGAGGAAAGAAGATTGGAAAGGGTCATGGACAAGGAATAAATGAAGAAATTGCTCATCATTAAGGATAATTGGCATTTATAAAGCACTTTAGAGTATGCACAGTACTTTGCATTATGTTTGAGGATGCCAAATTTCAAGGTCAAAGGGATCTTAGAGGTCATTTAGTCCAAAGTTGTCCATTTTACAGATAAAGAATCTAGTTTAAGAAAGGTCACGAGACCTGCCTATGGCCTCATGACAGCCCTGTGAGGTATTATTGTCCTCATTGTACAGATAAGAAAAGTAAAGCTCATAGAGGTTAATTGGCTTGCTCATAGTTTCCAAGGTAGTAAATATCTATTGCAGAATTTGAACCTAGCTCTTCTTGATTCCCAGTATGATCTCCTATTCAATATGCCAAGCAAAACTTAAGGATATTAAAGAGAAATATAAAGTGTTTTACCAAATACCCACTAGACCTTTCATGCTGATATTAACTGTTCATTATTTAGGGAAGAGTAGCCAAATATTAATCAGCTGTATATGTTACAAATCCTTGGAATACCTAACCTTTAAATAGATTGTACATGCCCAGAATTCAATGACTCTAAATGAGGCCCCAAGACTTGGGTTTCATTCCTCTTGTCAAAGCATCCAGGGGTGTGCATCTTCTTTATAGGTTACTGACTTGCTATATTTTAGTGGCAAGAATAAAGTCACTTTTGAATTATGGCAGTTTAAAATAATTGCCTCGCTAAGAATAGCAGGAAAATTAGCTGGCTTGGTGGCTCAGCATATTTGGGTGATATGTCTCAGCGTGTCAACCCTCTGCTCTCAGTACCACCTGCTTGAGTCCCCAACAGGGACTGAGACTGATGATATCATTGCATTCTGTTATAGATCTCTGACAAGTTAACCAAATGGGCTTTGCTTGGCAATAAGACAGACTACTTCAGGAAATAGGGAACGAGGCTCTGTGTCAGCTCACAGCAAACCAATGATTGACTGCTTTTATTTAGCATTTATATAGCTTTTATATTTTCAGAGTTCTAGGTTTATTAGTTATTCTTCATGATATTTTGATGTTATTGCCCCATTTTACAGATTAAAACCGAGAAATCTATTTTGTGGGACAAGTGGTAGGGAACATTTTTAGGTGGAAGAAGAAAGGACAAGAATGGAACAATGGGATTAGCTTCCTAATGTACAGCTTCCACAATCTGTATGACCGAATCTCAGAGCTAGAAGGGACCTCAGAGGTTGTCTAGTCTTGTTTGTACTTCAGCAGGAATCTTCTGCACAGAATACTGATAAGTGATCATCTAATCTTTGCTTAAATATTTCGAGTTAGTTTTTAAAAATTTTTTTTAATTTATAGAATAAAATAAGCATTTCCATAACAGGACACAATAAAAAAAGATGATCATTCATGTAACTACAAGTCTGCTTTGCACAGTTTGCTATTCCTTTCAAATATACAACAAAATTATCATATAATTTTCTTTTTTTCCCCCAAATTAGAACACATTAGACATACACATATATACATATATATACAAATACATATATATGTCCCATACATATGTACACATATATACATACATATATATATACATACACATATATGTATGTATACATTTGTAAAATTGTTCTATACAGACTTCTAGTTTTAAGTTCTCTTGAAGCAAATAGCATCTTTCTTCATATGGCTTTTGTAGTTCATTTGGGTATTTATAATAGACAAAATAACTTGTTCACTCAAAGTAGTTCTTAAAGCACTATTGCTTTTACCATATACAATGTTTTCTTGGTGCTCATTTCACTACTCATTATTTTGTGCAAGTCTTTCCATGTTTTTCTAAAATCACTGAGCTCATCATTTCTTATAGCACAATAGCACTCCATCATAATCATATACCACAAGTACATATTAGAGGGCACATCCTACTTCCTCGGGCAGCCCATTGCTCTGATTGTTAGTAAGATTTTCACGATGCTATAACTAGGGGAGTACGAATTGAACTTTGATGATAATACTTTCAGGATTTCAGAAGTGAAGAATCAGTAGAGCTTAGTACTTCATTATCAAGAACAACTCCTTAAAATGGGAAGCTCCCAGACTGGCATCGGTGGTCTCCTCCCCAACCTGACTGCTCCTGGGATAAGGTCCATAGCAGCAGCCTGAGGGCAGTGCCCCAGAGTCTAACTTCTGTCCTTAGGATGCCATTTCACCCCACCCCCCACAGAAGGTGCAGTTTGTGAACATTGCCTGAGGGCAATAATTCTGAGCTAAAACTCTAGTTTTTCCTCACATTAACTTTCTCCCCCCTGCTACTAGCCCATAAATCACTTCTTGATGATAGGATCTACATTCATAGTTCCTTTAGCTAGACCTCTACAGCATGATTTTAAAGTCCTTGTTGACCTCTTCTGAATGCTTTCCAGGTTATAAAAATCTTTTCTAAAATTAAGTGTCCAGAACTGACTATAAGTGGTCCCTGCCACTTTGGAGTTCTGTGCCTGGAGTTAGGCACAGCTGAGTTCAAATCCATCCTCAGATACTTAATAGTTCTGTGACCCCAGGTAAGTTACCTCTATCTGCCTCAGTTTCCTTAATTGCAAAAAGGGCACAATAATAGCACCAATTCCGAGAATTGCTGTCAGGATCAGAAGAGATATTTGTAAAGGGCTTAGCACAGAGCCTGGCATATAGTAGGTGCTAACAAATGCTTGTTCCCTTCCCCTATCCCCCACTACAGTGTATAATGATCCTGGAAATCAAGCCCTCACTCTCTCTCTCTCTTTTTTTTTTTTTTGCTTTTTGGAGGGGGGAAGGTAGGACAACTGGGGCTAAGTGACTTGCCCAAGGTCACATGGATTTTTGTGTTAAGTGTCTGAGGCTGGATTTGAACTCAGGTTCTCCTGACTCCAGGGCTGGAGTTTCACTGTGCCACCTAGCCGCCCCCAACCAAACCTCTCTTTAAAGCAGCCTAAGATTACATTGTGTTTTTTCGGTTGCCACGTAACACTGTTGACTCATCCTGAAGTTGTTACCCAATAAGTTTCTCATCTCTTTCAGAGGAACTACCATCCAGTTGTGGACCTCCCCCAGTCTTGTACTTAACTAAGTTGATTTTTAAAACCCAAGTGTAAGACTTTACATCGATCATTATTAAGTTTAACTTTATTGGATTTGACTCAAAGCCCTCACCAGATGCCTGGATATGCTGACACTGTCAGGACATTTTAGGGAATGTCCCTTGCTTTGTGTCATCTGCAAATCTGAGGCATGAGCAGTTGATTTCTTGGAGAAGGAAGGCAGCAGATATTGCCAATAACTTTAATGAGGGCCTCTAGTCTGTTGTTTTTTTTTTCTGAGGCTGCCTGTAGGTCACTGATAAAAGTAGGGAGAGTCTAGGTTTCTGGGCTAGTGTTTCTAAACTGGCATTATACTGGAACTGCAGAGATAATTGTTTTGGAAGGAGTTAGAAAATGTGAAAAAAAAAAAACAAACCTCTGGCAGAACAGTGTAGCTCCAGGGAATCTGGCTATCTACGTGGGTTTTTCCTATGAGTCTGAGTTTTTGTTTGAGTGATCCTGGGACAAGTTTCATGTATGTGATGGCCTATGTTAAGAGTTTCCTTAGGTATTAAGCACAGAGGAGACCAATGGACTTGGTGGAGATGACTATTTCTTTTTATTCTCACTGGTTTTGTAGGACCCTGACAAGAATCAATCTTGGTTCACGTGGGCATTAAATTCAGAGTGAGATGGTGTCACAAATCATAGGAAGGATTCCCAGGATGCTTAAACCCAGCAGAAGAGACTTGGTTCTGGATCATACCAAATTATAACCCCCTAGATACCAATAACCTCTATAGAAGGGTCAGAATGACATTTTCAGTCATCCCTGATATTGAAAAAGCCTGTTCTTGTTTCCGAACTCACTGAAGTAGTAGGAGGGAAGAATCAGTAGGATCTCAGAGGACTATTTTGTTCCCCGAGTATGCTTTCTGTAGGGAAAGTTTCCAAGTTCTTCACAGTCCACAGCTGCATTAATTGTCGATATGTGGAGCAAGAAGAACTCCATGTATAAAAAGCAAAGAAGTCTTCTTGGGAAGGAAGTTAAAGATTCGTAGAATCAGAAAGCTGAAGTCCCCTACTCCAGCCTGATCATCTAATTTTATTGGTGAGTGCTCACAAGAATGCACCTAGCAATACATGCTGAAAGAATGATTGTTTTGCTCACATGTACAAAACTTCTTGAGGGGAAAGACTTTCATTCTTGTCTTTGTATTCCTAGCACTTTGCACCGTGCCTGTTAACATGCAGGGTGCTTAAGAAATACTTATTGAGGGGCGGCTAGGTGGCGCAGTGAATAGAGCGTCGGCCCTGGAATCAGAAGGACCTGAGTTCGGAGCCGGCCTCCGACACTTAATCCGCACAAACAAAAAAACCTAGCCATGTAACCTTGGGCAAGTTACTTAACCCCAACTGCCCTAAAGGGGCGGCTAGGTGGCGCAGTGAGTAAGAGTGCCGGCCTCGGAGTTTGGATGACCCGAGATCAGATCCGGCCTCAGAAAATGAGCACCCACGCATAAATCAAATGACTAGCCGTGTAACCTTGAGCAAGTTACTTAACCCCAATTGCTTAAAAAAAAAAAAAAAAAAAAAAGAAATACTTATTGAATAAATGAATTCTTCAATATCATCAAGGTATCCATCAAATGAACAAATGAGGGACAGTTTTCAAGGAATCACCCCTTGTTTTCAGCTGAGCCAATTCCTTTGCTATTTAAGTCAGTCTCCCAATATTTTCCTAACAATGAATCCTATTTGCTATATTTCATGCTTGTTTTCAACACACACAGAGCTGATTTACTCTCATAACATTGTCATAATTCTACTCTCAATTCCGTTCTTCTCTCTAAGCCCCACCCAAGAAAAATGCTAAGCCAACTTTCCAAACACTTAATTGCTTATCTTTTCCCCTTGTCCCAGAAGTATCTTCTCTCTATGACAGTACATAAACTATATAGGTCACTCAGGTTTACTGAAAACATACTTGGCTGAACAGTAACAGAAATCTTATAGAAAACTGAATAAC
Source organism: Gymnobelideus leadbeateri (assembly GCA_011680675.1). Lineage (NCBI taxonomy): Eukaryota > Metazoa > Chordata > Mammalia > Diprotodontia > Petauridae > Gymnobelideus > Gymnobelideus leadbeateri. The sequence goes on along the minus strand of WOXC01003133.1, from coordinate 70,572 downwards.
AATGATTGATTGTTGTAAAATAACTGTAATTTAGGGTTTTTTATTTTCAGAGTGCTCATTCATTTTGTGTAGCATTTAGATGACATCTGTTTTTTCACTTTAGTTGCTCGTGTGTAGATATACATATATAGTTATATTTGCTGAAAGACCAAACTTCTGATAGATAATTTAAGTCAGAGGACAAAATACCAGATCCTGGAATGGTCAGAAACTCCTTTTCTGGAAATGATGAATACACCCAAATATTGTAGGCTTCAAGTTTCCAGCTGAAACTGGACTCCTGAGATTTGAATTATATTTTAATGCTGGCTGGAAGCAGGAGTAATGGAGTGACAGTTCCCGCCTTCTCTCCAATAGCTAGTCAGATGTTCAAAGGGGATAGAACAGCGCTGGAAAAGTGGATACTTGCAACAGAGAAAAGCAGGAAAAGGAACGAATTGGCAATTGCACCATAGAGTAAAGAGAATGATGAAGGTCCAGGAGCAGGAGTAATGGGATCTCTTCATCTCCTGTCCTTTGTTTTTGACGATGACAGTCTCATTGTGAAAGAATGGGTGTGCTACTCATTATAGTCCTCTGCATGGGGCTCATGTGTATGCGGTTTGCCAGGCTGCTGATTAGCAGCTGTCTTTTTTTTTTTTCCAGCTGTGTGCATCCCTGCCTTTTCTTGCTTCATGCCACAATACTCTACTACAATTGAGCTTTCACATTTCTGATTGCTGCACATCAGACTTCTAGTAGTGGCAGCTCAGCATTTAACATATTACATCTCTGGCTATACTCCTTCAGGTGCCTGGCTGGTTGAACCTTTATAACATTTCTTCTGCCTGTTTTCCCTCCTGTGGTGATCACATTTAAGGTTTACAAGTTCCTGTGATAATGGCGGGCTTAGAAAAAGAAAGGACAAAGAATGTAGCCAAAGGGGAAAAATAGGAGGACCTGAAGATGAAAGAGCCTGACAACAGAGACTGAAAGTCCACCAATGATAGCCTGAAAATACAGCATCAAGAGAAATAAGGAGCTTGGACACGGGGGATGGGGAAGATAATAGGAGTGAGGGAAACATAGGAAAATGATGATAAATGTAGAGAAAAGGACCTGTCTTTGTGTCTACAGGAAGTAGTTTTGAAAGTAAGTTACCAAAAATATGGTTTTTAACAGTTATTTATGTAGTGGTAAAAGGGGCATTGTGTGGATGGGTATTGTCCCAAGTCCCTTCCTCATTGCCACCCTCTGATGAGGGCTGTGTCTTGGCACTGATGATGTCTGCCATCTATACAGAGTGTAAAAATTCTTGCCACTCATGGAAGTGAACTTTGTTATTCCTTTTCTGGGACTATGTGGTTCCCTGTAGGGGCTTCACATAAGAACAGGCTTCCTCTCTAGGGAATGGAGTTCAAGCTTTTACTACTCAACATTCTCCCCTCTCCAGTCTTGATTTCAATTTCATTTTTAAAGGGCAAGACCCAAATTTAACTCAAATGAATGAATAACCATGATGAAATCAATCATCCAAAATCTTGCCTGAACTATCAAAACAGCATCTTTTTTTTTTCTTTTTGGAGGGGGAAGGCAGGGCAATTGGGGTCAAGTGACTTGCCCAAGGTCACACAGCTGGTAAGTGTTAAGTGTCTGAAGTCATATTTGAACTCAGGTCCTTCTGACTCCAGGGCCGGTGCTTCATTCACTGTGCCACTTAGCTGTCCCAAAATAGCCTCTTTACTGGTTCCTTTGTATTCGCTCCCACCTTTTTCTAATCTATCTTTGGTGTAGCTACAAATCAATGTTTCCAAAATTCAGGTCTGGTTGTGCCATTGCCCTGAAGAAGTTGCTATTGCATCTATGATTAAGTACAAACTCTTCTGCTAGGTTTTAAAACTGTCCTCTACTTGGCTCCGATCTGGCTTTACCAGGTTAATTCCACATTGCTCCCTACCATACAGTCTATGTTTCATTCAAACTGTCATACTCGTTCTTCTGTGTGTGTGACATTCCATCTCCCTCCTCCATGACTTTGCACAAGCTGTCCCTAGATACCCGAAATGCTCTTTCTCCTCTCTTCAGTCTCTTGGAAGCACAGGAGATATAAGTAGAAAATAAAGTGTTTTTTCTTTCAAGGAACTCATATCCTTTTTAAGAAATTTTATTTATTTGATTTTAGTTTTCAATAGTTACTTCCATAAGATTTTGAATTTTAAATTTACTCGTCCTTCCTCTTCTGCCCCTTCCTCAGGATGGTGTACAATCTGATATAGACTCTACATATACATTCCTATAAAACATATTTTCAAATTAGTCATGTTGTAAAGAAGAATTAGAATCAATGGGAGGAGCCACAAGAAAAAAAGAAACAAGACAAAACAAAACAAAAAAAGAGAGCAAACAGCATGCTTCCATCTGCACTTACACTCCAAAGTTCTTTCTCTTAATGTGGATAGCATATAAGGAACTCATATTTGAGGGAAACACAATACAGGAAATTTTAGTGGCGATTCAGATAGAAAAGTCCAGCATCAAATGAATATATATGTTTGTGTATACACTCACACACAGACACACACACTCATGGACATGTATATAAATCTATGTCTTAATGCATCTTTAATATAATTTTAAGGTTTAACTCAAGTACTACCGTGTATAACATGTGTCTTCTGGTCCTTCCAGTTGTTAGTGTACCCCTCCAGTTCCTTCACATTTATTTTACATACATTTTGTATTTAGTCATCCATTTATATATTGTTTCCTCTAAGAGTAAGCTTTTTCAAAATTAAATTTTGTTTATTTTTAGTTTACACCATTAATTTCCATAAGATTTTGAGTTACAAATTTTCTCCCCATCTTTCCCTTACCCCACAATAGCGATCCCACTATATACCCCCTCCCCCAATCTGCTCTCTCCTATATCCTCCCCCAAACCTCCTCCAACTTTACGGTAGAGCAAGATGGATCTTCATAACCCAGTGCCTGTATATCTTATTTCCAAATTGCATGTAAAATGATAATTTTTTTAAACATTTGATTTTAAAACTTTGAATTCCAGATTTTTTCCCTTCTTCCCTCATCACCCAGTTTCATGTGAAATCATCTTTTTTTCTTTTTCTTTTTTTTTTTGACATTTTTTGTTAATTTATTAGTTTCAGTTAACAAGATTCAATCCCATAGTTCCTTGATTTTCAAATTTCCTTTACTTCCCTCCCCCCACCCCCCACGACAGCATATAGTCCAGTATAGGATCTACAAATACATTCATATTAAACATTAGTCCAATTACAAAGGCGTATTGTAGTAGGTGGGATGGAAGATGGTAAAGAAGAAATAAAACCAAACAATGAAAAGAAAAAGATCAATTAGTTTGCTTCCATCAGGATTCAAGCTCAGTTCTTCTAGTTATATCTCTGGATGTTGCATTTCTCTCTTTCATGAGTCTTTCGGGATTGACTTATATCACTGCATTGCTGAAAAGAGTCCAGTCTGTCATAGTTGGTCATCACAATATGATGTGTCTGTGATTGTATACAAATTTCTTCTTATTCTACTCTTCTCACTCAGCATCAGTTTGTATAAGCCTCTCCAGGTAAATAGGAAATCTGTCTCCTTCTCATTTCTTATAGCACAATAATATTCCATTACATTCATATACCACAACTTGTTTAGCCATTCCCCAATTGATGGGCATTCCTTTAGTTTCCAGTTCTTTGCAACCATGAAAAGAGCTGCTATAAATATTTTGGTAAATTTGGGTCTTCCTCCCATTTCTATGATCTCTTTGGGATATAACCCTAGAAGTGGTATTGCTGGGTCAAAGGGTATGAAATTCTTTATAGTCCTTTGGGCATAATTCCAGATTGCTCTCCAGAATGGTTGGATAAGTTCACAACTCCACCAGCAATGCATTAGTGTTCCAGTTTGCTCACATGCTCTCCAGAATTTATCATTTTCTTGTTTTGTCATCTTAGCCAATCTGACTGGAGAGATGTGGTATCTCAGAGTTGTTTTGATTTGCATTTCTCTAATCAATAGTGATTTAGAGCATTTCTTCATATGCTTATAGATATCTTTAATTTCTTTCTCTGAAAACTGCCTGTTCATATCCTCTGATCATTTATCAATTGGGGAATGACTTGTATTCATATAGATTTGACTCAATTCTCTGTAAATTTTAGAAATGAGTCCTTTATCAGAGACACAAGTTGTAAAAATTCTTTCCCAATTTCCCACCTCCCTCTTGATCTTGGTTACATTGGCTTTGTTTGTACAGAAGCTTTTCAATTTAATGTAATTGAAATTATCCATTTTGCATTTTATAGTGCTGTCTAATTCTTGTTTGGTCCTAAAGTCTTCCCCTCTCCACAAATCTGTCAGCTAAACTATTCCTTGCTCTCCCAGATTGCTTATAGTATCATCCTTTATACCTAGATCATGCACCCATTTAGACTTGATTTTGGTATATGGTGTTAGATAATGATCTATGCCCAGTTTCTGCCATACTGTATTCCAGTTTTCCCAGCAGTTTTTGTCAAATAGTGTATTCTTATCCCCAAAACTGGGGTCTTTGGGTTTATCGAACAATAGATTACTATATTCATTAACTGCTGGGTCTCCTGCGCCCAATCTATTCCATTGATCCACTACTCTACTCCTCTGCCAGTACCAAGTAGTTTTGATGACAGCTGCTGTATAATACAGATTAAAATCTGGCATACCTACTCCACCTTCCCTAGCATTTCTTTTCATTAATTCCCTTGATATTCTAGACCATTTGTTTTTCCAAATAAATTTTGTTATTATTTTGTCTAACTATAAAAAGTAGTTTTTTTGGTAAATTGATTGGTATGGCACTAATTATATAGTTTAGTTTGGGTAAAATTGTCATTTTTATTATATTAGCTCCACCCAGCCACGAGCAATTGGTATTTTTCCAGTTAGTTAGATCTGATTTTATTTGTGTGAGAAGTGTTTTGTAGTTGTGATCATACAGGTTCTGGATTTGTTTAGGCAGATAGATTCCCAAATATTTTATAATGTCTACAGTGACTTTAAATGGGATTTCTCTGTCTATCTCTTGCTGTTGAGTTTCATTAGAGATAAACAAGAATGCCGAGGATTTATGTGGGTTTATTTTATATCTCGCAACTTTGCCAAATTTATTTATTGTCTCAAGTAGTTTTTTACTTGATTGTCTAGGATTCTCTAAGTATATCATCATACCATCTGCAAAGAGTGATAGCTTGGTCTCTTCTTTGCCTAATTTGATTCCTTTGATTTCTTTTTCTTCTCTAATTGCTACTGCTAATGTTTCTAGTACCAGATTGAATAAGAGGGGTGATAGTGGACACCCTTTTTTCACTCCTGATCTTATTGAAAAAGCTTCTAGTTTATCCCCATTGCATATAATAGTTGCTGATGTGATTTTTTTTTTTAAAGCAATTGGGGTTAAGTAACTTGCTCAGGGTTACACAGCTAGTCATTATTTATGCGTGGGTGCTCATTTTCTGAGGTCGAATCTGATCTCGGGTCATCCCAACTCCGAGGCCGGCGCTCTTACTCACTGTGCCACCTAGCCGCCCCTTTAGGGCAATTGGGGTTAAGTAACTTGCCCAAGGTTACATGGCTAGGTTTTTGTTTGTGTGGATTAAGTGTCGGAGGCGGCTCCGAACTCAGGTCCTTCTGACTCCAGGGCCGGCGCTCTATTCACTGCGCCACCTAGCTGCCCCGTTGCTGATGGTTTTTAATAGATGCTATCAACTATTTTAAGGAAGGCTCCATTTATTCCTATACTTTCTAGTGTTTTTAATAGGAATGGATGTTGTACTTTGTCAAAAGTCTTTTCTGCATCTATTGAGATAATCATGTGGTTTCTGCTAGTTTTATTGTTGGTGTGCTCAATTATATTGATGGTTTTCCTAATATTAAACCATCCTTGCATTCCTGGAATAAATCCTATCTGATCAAAGTGTATTATTTTTGTGATAAGTTGTTGGAGTCCTTTGGCTAATGTTTTATTTAAAATTTTTGCGTCTAAATTCATGAGGGAAATTGGTCTATAATTTTCTTTCTCAATTTTATCTCTTCCTGATTTAGGAATCAGTACCATATTTGTGTCATAGAAAGAATTTGGTAGGACTCCTTCTTCACTAATTTTCCCAAATAGTTTGTAGAGTATTGGAATCAATTGTTCTTTAAATGTTTGATAGAATTCACTAGTAAACCCATCTGGCCCTGGAGATTTTTTCCTAGGGAGTTCATTGATGGCTTGTTTGATTTCCTTTTCTGAGTTGGGGTTATTTAGATAATTCACTTCCTCTTCAGTCAATCTGGGCAACTTGTAATTTTGTAAATATCCATCCATTTCACTGAGATTGTCATATTTATGTGCATACAATTGAGAAAAATAATCCCTCATTCCTCCTTCATTGGAGGTAGATTCACCCTTTTCATTTTTGATACTCATAATTTGGTTTTCTTCTTTCTTTTTTTTTATCATATTGACTAAGGGTCTATCAATTTTATTGGCTTTTTCATAATGTCAGCTCTTAGTTTTATTCATTAATTCAATAGTTTTCTTAATTTCAATTTTATTAATCTCTCCTTTGGTTTTCAGTATTTCTAATTTAGTACTAAATTGGGGATTTTCAATTTGTTCTTTTTCTAGCTTTTTCAATTGCATGTCTAATTCATTGACCTCCCTTCTCTCTGCTTTAATTAAGTATGCACTCAGGGATATAAAACATCCCCTAAGAACTACCTTTAATGCATCCCACAAATTTTGGTATGTTGTCTCATTATTATCATTCCCTTGAATGAAATTATTGATTGTTTCTATAATTTCTTGTTTGACCCACCCATTCTTTAGGATTAAATTGTTTAATTTCCAATTAGTTTTTAGTCCATCTTTCCATGGCCCTTTATTGCATATAATTTTTTGTTGCATCATGATCTGAGAATGATGCATTTAATATTTCTGCCTTTCTGTACTGAATTGTGAGGTTTTTATGCCCTAGTACACGGTCTATTTTTGAGTATGTATCATGCACTGCTGAGAAGAAAGTAAATTCCTTTTTATCCCCATTCAGTTTTCTCCAGAGATCCATCATATCTAGTCTCTCTAAAATTCTATTCACCTCCTTAACTTCTTTCTTATTTTGAGGTTAATTTATCAAGTTCAGAAAGGGGGAGATTAAGGTCCCCCACTAGTATAGTTTTGCTATCTATTTCTTCCTCTAATTCCTTTAACTTCTCCTCTAGGATTTGAATGCTATACCACTTGGTGCATATATATTAAGTAATAATATTGCTTCATTTTCGATGGTGCCTTTTAGCAGGATATAGTTTCCTTCCTTATCTCTTTTAATTAGATCTATTTTTGCTTTTGCTTTATCTGAGACAAGTATTGCTACCCCTGCTTTTTTTACTTTAGCTGAGGCATAATAAATTCTACTCCAACCTTTTACCTTTATCCTGTGTGTATCCCTCTGTTTCAGATGTGTTTCTTGTAAACAGCATATTGTAGGATTATGGTTTTTAATCCATTCTGCTATCTGCCTCTGTTTTATGGCAGAGTTCATCCCATTCACATTCACAGTAATGATGACTATTTGTCTCTTCCCCTCCATCCTATTCCCTCCCCTTTTTATGTTTTTGTTTCTTCCTTCTCCCTTCCCCTCCTTGAAGTTTCCCTTTTGACTGCCCCCTCCCTCAGTGTTCCCATCTGGTGACCTCCCTTCTTAACCTACCCTCTCCCCTTACTACTATTTCCCTCCCCTCAACTCCCCCCTTTAGTCTCCTCCTTTTCACCCCTCCCCTTACCTTTCCACTACCTATAGGACCCAATAAATTTTTATACTTATCAGAGTAAGTTACTCCCCGTTTGACTCCAAACCAATGAGAGTAAATTTCAAACAATGCTCCTTTCCCTCCCTCCTTTTCCTCTATTAATGAATTTATGTGTCTATTCCCATTAGAACCTTAAACTTCACTGATTAAGTTGATCCCTCTTTGAACCAGAACCAGTGAGAATAGTGTTCAAATGATGTTCCTCTCCCTCTTTCTTTCTCCTCTTCTGTAGTGTGTTTTGATGCCTCTTCAGATGGCATATTTTACCTTTTCCTATCTCATCCTTTCCTTTTTCCCATTACAGTCCCTTTGATCGCCTTAATAGATTTTTTTTTAAGTCTTCAGGTTAGTGCATTCATACCCACACCCTCTATCTAAGTATAACCCTTTTGAAGGTCATGATAATCATAAAAATTTCGATATTGACAGTTATCAGCTCCACATATAGGGATGTGAACATTTTGCTCTTGTTGCATCCCAAGTAATGAGCATGTGTGTATGAGTGTGGGTGTGTGCACGTATATAAGTGTGAGTCTGTGTTTCATTGTTTACCTTTTTATGTCTTTCTTGAGTCTTGTAATTGGAGATCAAATTTTCCATTGAGCTCTGGCTTTTCCATCAGGAAAGACTGGAGGTCCCTTATTTCATTAAACGACCATCTCCTTGCCTAACTACCCCTTGCCAGGTAGTTAATCCTTGGTTGTAGTCCTAGTTCTCTTGCCCTATGAAATATCAAATTCCAGTCCCTCTGCTCTTTTAATGTAGAAGCTGATAGGTCCTGTGTGATCCTAACTGTAGTTCCTCGATATTTGAATTGTTTCTTTTTGGCTGCTTGTAGAATTTTTTCCTCAATCTTGTAATTCTGGAATTTGGCTACTATATTTCTTGGAGTTTTCAATTTGGGATCTCTTTCAGGAGAAATTCGGTGAATTCTTTCAATAACTATTTTATCTTCTGATTCCAGTACCTCAAGACAGTTTTCTTTGACAGTCTCTTGGAGGATGTTGTCTAGGCTGCTTTTTTCATCATGGCTTTCTGGTAGACCAATAATTTTTTTTTAAATTAATTTATTAGTTTAGTTTCCGTTAACAAGATTCAATTCCATAGTTCCTTGATTTTCACATTTCCTTTCCTTCCCTCCCCACTCCCTCCATGACAGCCAGTAAAAGATCTGCAAATGCATTCATATTAGACATTATTCCAATTACAAAGGCGTATTGTACTAGGTGGGATGAAAGATGGTAAGGAAGAAAAAAACCAAACAACGAAAAGAAAAAGATCATTTAGTTTGCTTCCATCAGGATTCAGGCTCAGTTCTTTCTAGTTATATCTCTGGATGGCACTTTTCTCACTTTCTTGAGTCTTTCGGAATTGACTTATATCACTGTATTGCTGGAAAGAGTCCAGTCTGTCATAGTTAGTCATCACAGATATGGTATTAGACTAATAATTCTTAAGTCATCTCTCCTGGATCTGTTCTCTAGGTCAGTTGTTTTTCCAGTGAGATATTTTACATTTTCTTCCAATTTTTCAATCATCTTGTTTTGTTTGATTGACTCTTGCTGCATCATAGAGTTCTGAGTTTCAATTTGTTTGAATCTAATTTTTAGTGAATTATAGTCTTCCGTTAGTTTTTGAAGGTCCTTTTTTAGGGAGGTATTTTCTCCAATTACTTCACTAAATTTACTTTTTAAGGATTTGTTTTATTCACTGAGACTTTTTTCCAAGTTGGTCACTGCCTCCCTGATTTGGTCTTTAAAATATTTCTTAAGCTCCTCCAAGAATGCTATTTGGTCTTGAGACCAGTTCATATTTCCTTCTGTGGTCTCAGGTGTGGGTAGAGAGTCCATATTGTCCTGTGTATTTGGTTGTTCTTGACCTCTCCTTCTCAGCTTCCTTCCTTCCCATGGTGATTTCCTATTTCTTAATTTCTCAGGCTATGAGCTAAGGGCCTGGTCATTGATTTTGAGTGCTGTATCCTCTGGGTGTCTAGTTTGCGGCTAAGGCAGGAATGTCAGAGAGGAATGTAGATGCACATTGAGAAGACTGTGGAGGTGAATCGATTTCTGCCTCTATACCCCTGGGCTATAACCAGGCTTTTGTTGGTGAGGTGAGATGGGGCTTGTTGGGACCCCTCCCTCTCTTCTCTTCAGACTCCCGGCTGTCTCAGTTACACCCCTTCTTGAAGATTCTCAAGCCTGAGGCTATTTCCATTAACTTGGGATTTCAATCTGGGTGGGAGACTTATCTTTGGGTTTTCTACTTCATGAGGGAGGGATGGGAGGATAGGAGTGACTAGAATTTACTTTGCCATTCTAGCCCCTGTATTATACAGGCAGGCAGTTTCTAAACTTCCAGGCTGGGGGCCAATCCCTGCAGGAGAAGCTGCTATCTCTGCTGGGGGCCTGACTCTCCTACCTGGCTCCAATGATTCCTCCTGTCCCCTCGTGAGATGAAGGTGAGATGACTTCGATTTGTCCTTGGTAAGTCTGCAGGCTGGGGCTTCTTCTCTCTCTGGTGTAGTCTGCTTGTCTGCTCTTAGGTCTGAGCTGTGCAGACCCCACATGCTCTATGCTCATCCTGTCTGGATGCACTGGGCAATTTCCTGGGCTGGATTCTGCCACAATCTGTCTCCAAGGGGATTTTGTCACTCCAGAATCCATTCCTTAAACTTTTTAAGGTTTAGTGACTGAGGAGCTTAGCGAAGTTACTGCTTCCTTTCCGCCATCTTGGCTCCACCCTCCCATCCTTTTTCTTATACTGTGTTATGAAATGGCTTGTTTTATTCCATAAATTAAAAATAAAATTTAATAATGAAAAAAAGATGCATTACCATATATATGTATGTGTGTGTGTGTGTGTGTGTGTATTATGTTTTGTTTTGTTTTGTTTTTGGAAGGCAATTGGGGTTAAGTAACTTGCCCAAGGTTACACGGCTAGGTTTTTGTTTGTGTGTGTTAAGTGTCTGAGGTCGGATCCGAACTCAGGTCCCTCTGACTCCAGGGCTGACACTCTACTCACTGTGCCACCTAGCTGCCCCGTGTGTGTGTGTGTGTGTATTATGAACGTGTATATGTGTCTTTGCCATACCCTAAGAACCACTGGACTTTTCTATCTGAATTGCAATTGTAACTGCCTGTGTTGTGTCCCTTCATTAGAATATGAGTTCCGTGAAAGAAGAAATGCTTTCTTTTCCATTTGTATCTCCTGTGGTTAACATCATGCTTTGAACACAGTAAGAACTTAATAATTAAAAAAAAATTCATTCATTCATTCTTTCATTCATTCATTCCTTCTTTTCTGTACCCTAAGACAACCTCCATTTCTTGGTGAGACACTGGAGTAGAGTCAGTCAAAGGGACATACTTGAGGACCTAGAGGGCCACATGTAACCTCAAGGCCACAGATTCCCCACCTCTGTGCTAGTCCCTTATAGTAATTGATATATTTTTATAAATCATAGATATATAGCTGAAAGGGAACTCAAGGACCATCTAGTCCAACCCAATTATTTTATAGATGAGAAAATGAAGTGATTTACCCAATGTCATATGAGTAGTATCAGAGGCAATATTTTGAATCAGGTTACCTGAATCCTGGCCCAGTGTTCTTTCCACTGTACTGAATGCAAAGGGTTGCACTTGAGGACCTAGAGGGTTACATGTGACCTCAAGGCTGCAAGTTCCCCACCCTTGGACCAGCACATCAGTAAATAAGGGGAGGCTCTGTCTACTTTTCAGGACCAGTTTTATCAAATACTAATTAGGGTCATTTATAAAAACTTTCTAGAAATGCAAAAAAAAACCCCATTAAGAAATATATGTATATATTTACTTCATTGGCAACATAAAAAGTTTACAGTTTTGGAAGAAAAAGATGGAAATTTGGGAAAAGTCTAAATTATAATAATGTGAATAAGTAGCTTCTCTCCAATTCATGTATGATTAGAGGGACATGGACCCAATTTTACTGTAATAATGCTAGTGCAGAGTTGGTTAGAAATATATAATAGAGTAAAGCTTACAATTTAGAAGTTTTGTTTTGAAATTTTATTTTTTTTTTACACATTTGCACAGTTGGACAAAAACAGTTAAAGAGGAAACACCCAGGTCCTCCTTAATCCAGGCAAATTTAATCAGGGAACATTTGTTGCCAGATCAACAGATGTTCTATTAAAAAAAATAACCTGAATATTGACGTAGCCAAAAAACCCATGGCACATGTTTCCTTATGAAATGTCTGTATATTCAAGTGTTTTCTCCTAGATTGTATCTGTATACAGTCCATCCCCATCTCTGTGTGCTAATCATAAACTGTGCTTGGATCCAGCAGGATCTATTTATTTCCAAAATAACTGTGTCTTGATCAAATAGGATTCATGTGTGCACATCTCACGGAGTAGACAAATGAGGCAGGATGTGGCTCTTTTCCCTGACTATGCCTTGATTCAATAGGATCCAGGCATTTTCCAACTGAACAGCTGTGGCTTGGGGAGAATCCAGGTGTTTTTCTCACTGAATATTTGTGGGATTGGAAGGGTCCTGGGTATTTCCTTCTCTTTCTCTTGCCTGGAATTATCATAACTTACATGTATATTTCAACGAATTTCTGCTATATCCTGGGAAACATGCAGCTTCATTTTCCTTCACAAAAAAAGCAATTATTCTTTGAAAATATTAAGATGAGATTAAATGCTATCCTTTCTTCCACCAGTCTCATTTCCTCATAAAGTTTTCATAATGCTTAAATATTATGTTATTCTGAAATACTGTTTGATGATGGAGACAATCAAATAATTACCTCTGCAAAGCTATCATCTTCAGAGAAATGAGGCTGTCCCTACCTGTTTTGAGTAATTCCATTGTGATAGAGATGGACTGCACTTGATTAGCATGGTTGAATTTTACTAGGAAGGAAAGTAGGAAATAAGCATTTATTAAGCACCCATTATGTACCAAATGCTTTACAAATATTATCTCACTTCATCTTCACAACATTCCTGTGAGGTAAATAATTATCCCCATTTTGCAGTTGAAGAAACTGAGGCAGACAGTGTTAAGGGACTTGCTTACTGTTACACAGCTAGTAAGTATCTAAGGTCAGATTTGAACCCAGGTATTCTGGAATCCAGGTCCAGTGCTCTAGTAACTGCTCTATTTAGCTGTCTCACTAGTTTCAAAATGAAATATTCCTGCTATACTCCAATTAGAGAAAAGATATAGTACTGTATACAATGTGGAACTTGGAGAACATTTGTAAAATAAAGGGAGTTTGTATTTTATTGTAAAATAAAGATGGAATTAGGAATACATGAATTTACAAATTGCTTTTAACATTTATTAGTGATAGGAAAGTGTGATGTAAAAATCAATTACTACTATTTTGGTCTTTATATCTTAGATGGTATGGGGACATCGAGGTGGTGCAGTGAATAGAGCACCGGCCCTAGAGTCAGGAGGACCTGAGTTCAAATCCGGCCTCAGACACTTAACGCAAAAACTAGCCATGTGACTTTGGGCAAGTCATTTAACCCCAACTGCCCTACAAAAAGACAAAAAAAATAAACAAAAAAAGAAGCTATGTGTAAAAATTGGGACAAATTCAGAGAAATAAAACAAAATGATTAAATAGTTTAAAAATATGACCAATGACAAGAACACAAAGAAATTCAGGGATGCCAGCAGTAGATTTAGCCCTGAAAGGTATAATGCAAGTCATTTAATCCAAATCTCTTATTTTAAAGATGAAAAAACTGAGGTCCAGATAAATTGCTTGAGGTCATGCATGTAGTAAGTAGCAAAGCAATGATTTTAACACAGGTTCTTTGGCTTCAAATTCTATGTTCTGTCACCATATAGTCTCTTAGTTTAAAGCAAAGGATTTTAGGAAGTTCAAGGCAATGATGTGGTGACTGAAATATGTATTTTCCAAAGATAGAGCTAAAGCACCCATTTTTGTTTAGTCATTTTTCTGTCATGTCCTACTCTTCGTGAACCCTTTTTTGGTGTGTTTTCTTGGCAAAGGTACTAGAATGATTTGTGATTTCTTTCTCCAGATCATTTTACTGATGAGAAAACTGAGGGAAACATGGTTAAAAGTGCTTTGCCCAGGGTCACACAGCTAGTAAGTGTCTGAGGCTGTATTTGAACTCAGGTCTTCTTGAATCCAGACCTGGTACTCTTTCCACCTAGCTGCCCAGAGAAACCCATTAGTAAATACCTTTTTGCTCAACCTATTGTGCTACCTAATAATTAATAATAATAACCCACATCTAAATAGCACATTAATGTTTAAAAAGCACTTTCCTAATGGCAACTTTGTATTGTAGATAGAGAAAACATTATTGTCCCCATTTTATAGATGAGCAGAGTGAGACATGGTAAGTAAGGTAAGGTGACCACTTAGGATCACAGAACTACAAAGAGTGCGAGTTTATACTTGAATTCAGTTCTTTTCATGTTGGGACCAGCACTCTCTCCACTATACTGTACTACCTTCTGATACTGGTAGAAAGAGGTCTTAGAACCAAGGTACTTAGGTTGGAGTCCAAATTCTAGTACTTACAAGCTGTGTCAGTTTGAATGAGAGAGTCATTTTCCATCTCTAGATATCTTTACCTCTCTGTAAAGTCAGAGAGTTTGATTAGATATCTCTAAGGTCTCTTTCATTTGTGGCACTCTTATAGCAGAAATTTGTGGCACCTATAGCAGAAATCTCTCTGGCTTTGTGGTTGCTCCTAAATGAGAGGGGAATAGGCAGGCAAGTCAAAAGGGTGAAAAGATAGCAGATAGTGATTCAGATAGAAAGTAAGCATCTTGAGGGCTGTGTGGGGTGTCCCAGAGGACTAGCACCTCTGGTGGCAGGACTTTCCAAGCCCTTTTCTGGTCTGTTCATCCACCTACTTAGGTGTCCACTTTTACCCAACTTTTACCTGTGGCTCCAAGAAGCTATAGCATGTTCAGTGGTCACACTGTGTTGAAACCATCTTGGCAGATGGGCTAAAGCAGGTTGAGGGTAACTGAAAAGTATTAAACTTGTAGGTGAGTTAGAGGGATGCCTATCCCAAGCATGTGATGACTTATCCTAGTGAAATGGGTAGATGAGAGCATTTTGCACCAATAACCATGAAGGTGGCTGAAGCAGGCACAATGGAATACTTAAAACTTGGTCAGACATTGAAGATGCCACTGCATTCTGGGTCGTCACCAGTCATCCTGACTTTTGTCTTGCCACTAGAAGAGAGAAGCTGGTAGCAGCAAAGAACAGAATATTATAGGGATCCTATCAACTGGGGAATTGATATCCAAATTGTGGTGTATGGTTGTGATGGAATACTACTGTGCTATAAGAAATGATAAGCTCAATGACCTTAGAAAGGCATGGAAAGACTTGCACAAAATAGTGAAGAGCAAAATGAGAAGAACCAAGAGAACACTGTATACAGCAACAGCAATATTTATAACTAAATAATTAAATCATTTTGACTATTATAAATACACAAATTAAAAATAAAGAACATATTAAGAAATATGCTCTCCACATCTAGGGAAAGAACTGATAAAGAGAAGTATGTATAGAATAATTCACACACACACACACACACACACACACACACACACTTATTTGTGTCTAATGGTAGAATTCTGTGGAATGGGAAGAAAGAACAAATCCTATCCCTGCCATCAACCCTTCCCAGACACTTCCCCTAACTGAGGAGGTGGGGGCTCTTAGGGGAGAGTTGTGCTCTAGTTTTCAGCTATTTTAAAAAATAAAAGGAGGAAGAAGTTAGGGAAAGTCTGCCACCTGTCTTAGATGGTTAAGGCCTCCAGGAAGGGAGCTGGACTTGATTACTTTTTGAGATCCCTTTTAAGTCTGGGATTTTGATTTTATGATTCTGAGGACATAAAATCCTTTGTAGAAATGTAGTAAATGTTAACTGATGTTGAGGTGAAATGGCAAAACAGCTTCCCAGTCTATAGACCTCCAAAGACTGATTCGCTCCAATTATTCCATGAAAGACAGCTGACAGAAGCAATGAAAACATGCAGGCTGATCTTCTTTCTTTCCTTGTTTTAAGTTTTATTGGTTTCATTGATGCCTTTCATTTGTTTTTAAACACCAGAGTCATTTACCATTATAGTCTCCGTTTCCCCTTCATTCACTTCTCTCTCAGAACAAAGAAAAACAGTTTATCAAAACTGACTGAAGAGGCAACCGTGTCTGAGAGGTAGCTTGGAACAATGGAAAGAACACTGGATTTGCAGGTTCCAATTCCACCCCTCACAACCTTTGTGGCCTTGAGGAAATTGTTTAACCTTCTTGGGCCTTGGCTTCCCTATCTATAAAATTAGGGGTAAGGCCTTAGTTATTTCTGTGATAATTATTAATTATCATTATTATTTCTATTATTAATTATTCCTATGATAGTGAATGCTTTTTTTTATAAGTCCACCTCGAATGTACTAAGAGCATGGAAATGTGCCCAGCTGTCATCTGGGACCATACTGAACATTGAAAGTGACCAGAATTCATAAGGTATGTTGGGGATTTTTGGTGGCACATGACCTAGTACGTTTATCTTTTCTCTACCACTTGTGACAACTTTACCAGCTGAAGGCCTCGTTCCCGCTTTTGGAGAACAGTATTCCCCAAGGGCCTCCAAAACTCTCAGAGGAGCCCTAGTTCTTTGGGCTAGCCCTAGGCAAAGCTTAGAATTAGGTTTCTTCATTTCTCCCTTACCTCCTATACCCCTTCTCCACAGCCCTCAAGTATCAACAATCCTCATTCTGTTTTCTGATGGGCTAAGGACCCCCACTTTTTGCATTCATTTAGACCAATCCTTCCTCAAGCATCCCATGCTCTAAAATTACCTTTTTTACAAGCTTCTCATTCCTTCAGTGGATTAATGTTTCTGGGACTTTTTTTTTCTTTTTGACTTTCTTATGGAATATGATTAGTAGTAGGATCCCTGGATCAAAAGGTGTGAGTGAATATTTTATTTTCTAAAAATAATTCCAAATTGCTTTCCAGAAAAGTTGAATTAATTCATAGCTTCACTAACAGGGTATTAGTGTGCCTGTCTTTCCACAAACCTTCCATCTTTTGTCATCTTTGACAATTTGCTAGGGGTGAGATGAAACCTCAGGGTTGTTGGATTTGCATTTTTCCTGTTATTAGTGATTTAGAAACCTTTCAGATGTTAATAGTTTGCAATTCTTTTTTTTTTTTTTTTGGAACTGCTGGTTCATATCCTTTGAACACTTATTGAGGGATGGCTCTTGGTCTTAATATTTATGTCAGTATTTGAATAATAAAAGAGGATTCTAGCTAATTTAAATTAGCTATTTTTTTCTGGTATTGTGACAAAATGAAATGTAGAGTTTTGGTGTGAGGGATATTTTGGGGGTGCTGGTCTTCCCATTTTTTCTTTACTCATGTAGCATTCTCTTTCTATCACATTACAATTTACCCAACTTTTCCTTCCCACCTTTTGAGAATGAATACAACTGTTCCCACAAAACTGAGGTTGGTGGTTGCTTAATACTTTGACATACACTTCACCCCAACCAAATATATAGAGATTAGAATTTTGGTACTCTGCTTTTATAAGGCTGCTGACCCCTGTTCCAACACCTCCTTTCCCACAAACAAGAACCACTGATCATTTCCTCTACTCTCCTAAAATGAAGTCCCCCTTCCATAATATTTTTGGGTAAACTGGTGAAAGACTGAATAAAAGGGCCAGAGACCTTGAATTGTAAAGGCTGGAATTGCAAAGCTTTGGTACTAATAGGAAAATGGATGCCAGAAGTGATTGTTTTCCATTCTGTTTCTAAACAGAACCATTTATTACAAAGAACATAGCAAAGGAAGTAGTTAGCCCACAATGAATACTGTGGCTGTTCCCTTGCATACTATTAGGCTTAAGTAAATATTTAATAATAGTAAATGCTATAAAATAAATTTCTGACACTTTCAGAAACCAGGTAGCATCTAGGTTAAAATTAGGAAGATCTTTTTGATGTGATGAAATGCCATCATCCATGCAAGCTAAAGGGTAGGTGGCAGCATGATTTAATGGAAATATCATTGAAGTATGGGAGCCTGGAGAAGCATCTCAAGGTGTTCAACTGAGATGGTTAAGGAACATAAATACATATCATATGGAGACTGATTGAAAGAACCAGGTATATTTAATCTGGAAAATAAAAGAAAAACTTGGGAGAGGGGAGAACTTGATTAAGGTAGTGGGTTCTTCTTTGTTGGACATATTCAAATAAAACTGAGATAATTGACATAATATTTATTCCATTGTAGAAAGGGGCCTTATTTCAGTATAGAGCAACATCTATACTGTGTATATATATGTATATATATATATATGTATATGTATGCATATATATGACTAATGAATCTCTCAATTAATGAGCATTTATTAAACTTCTACACATTCCAGGTACTGGAATGTGTGTTGGGGGACAGGGGCTACCCTCAAAGAGCTTCTCAGGAGGAACAATGTGCACATATTTAAATAAATACAAACTACATACACAATACATACAAAGTAATTTGGAGGTGGGCCTTATGTAGATGGTGGGGCTAGATCTGAGCTTTGAATGGAGGTAGAGATTCTCAGAGGTGGAAGTGAAGAAGCAGTCCATGAGGGACGACTTGGGCAAAGGCCCACAGATGGGAGATGAAATGTTGTGTTCGAGGAACAGTCAGTAGTTCAGTTTGCTTATACCACAGAAAGTAAATTGTAATAAATAAAATGTAATAAATCTAGAAAGGCAGGTTGGAAGGAGATTGTGAATGATTTTAACTGATAAGTAGGGGAGTTTGCATTTCAGCTTTCAGGCAACAGGGAACCAGAGGAGTTTTCTAAGTAGGGAAGCATCTTTATATTTGTGCCTTAGGGTACTTTTGCAGGTCCAGGGAGCATGGATTTGAGAGACCTGAGGCAGAGAGACCAATTGCAATAGTTCAGTTTAGAGATGATGAGTGCCTGAATGAGGGTGATGATGGTGTGACTGGGGTGAAGAGGGAGAGGATAGACAGTTGTAAGAAATTTTTTGGAAAGATTTGATCAGATTTGGGCACTGATTGGATATGGGAGGTGAAGAAAAAGAAACATCAAGGATGACATTGAATTCCTTTTTGGACATCTTGAATTTGAGATGCAATAAGGTATTTAATTGGAAATGTCCAACAGACAGTTGGCAATGTGATCTGTAGAAAGGTTAGTGCTGGGTATATAGATCTGAGAGTTGTCTCCCTTGAGATAATTATTGACCCAGTGGCAACTGAAGTCATTGAAAGAATGGATGAACGATAAAACATTCAGCACCTGCTACATTCCAGACACTCTGCTAGTTGCTAGGGATACAAATATAAACAAGTCCTGCCCTCAAGAAGCTTATGTTCTAAAGGAAGGTAGGATGACATTTTAGGGGAATGGAGAAGGGAATAGATTATGGACATGATGCCATGTTTTAAGAAATAGCCAGAAAGTGATGTGGAGGCTATGTTCCAGTAAAGGTAGGGTGAAAAATTACCTAAAAAGCCAGGGATCTGGGGACAGAGTCCATGGAGTTCTGATTTAAGGGAGTTGAGGAGGATACGGGAAGTAAAGGTGCATGTGAAGAAGTGGACGAAAAGTGATGTGGACAAGGGTCTGAGTCAGAGAAAGAAGAGAAGAGAGCTCCGGGAAGAGCCCCAGGGCATCCCCACAGTTACATTTGGACTAAGGATAATTATCTAGCAAAGTGGACAGAGAGAGAGAGAGAGTGGGCAGGCAGAAGAGAGCCCGGATGGGGGCAATATCTTAAAGAAGAGGAGGTGGGTGGTCAATGGTGTCAACTATTGCAAAAAGACCTGGAAGGATGGGGACTGAGGCAAACTCCTTGGATTTTGCAATTAATTAATCGCTAGTAACACTCAAGAGAGAAGCTTCAATTGAGTGATAAGGTTGAAAGCTAGATTAAAACTTTGAGAAGAGAGAAAAAAGGAAGTAGAGGAAATGACTCTCAATAGCTTCCCCTACCCCTCAGGCTGTGAAACTGAGGAGAAATAGTGGACATAGCTTGAGAGGATGATGGGGCCAAGTGAAAATGTTTAAGGATGGGGGAGACCTAGCCATATTTGTAGGCAGAAGGAAGGAGTCAATAGATGGGGAGACATTAAAGATGGGGATGAGATGAATGTGGGAAGACCTGCCAAAAGTGATTGGAAGGCTGAGCTTGTCTAACTAAAATTCGGTGGGTTTGAATCACAACCCCATTACTTAATACCTGTGGGATTGTGGACAAGTCACAGCTTCTCTGGGCCTGAGATTTCTTATCTATATAAATAAGAAGCCTAGGGATAGCTAGGTAGTGCAATGGATAGAGCACTAGCCCTGGAGTCAAATAGACCTGAGTTCAAATGTGGCCTCAGGTACTTGATACTTACTAACTGTGTAACTCTGGGCCAGTCACTGAACCCCAGTTGCCTCAGGAAAAATAAAGCAAAAAGAAGCCTAAATTACTTTTAGCACCTTTCCCTCTGCATTTGAGTTTTTGCCTTTATATATTTAAGATTATTAATGGGTGAAGAAAAAAACAGCATTTAAGTGCACTAAGCTTTATGAAGAACTTCACATACATATATTAACTCATTTGATCCTCACACAATCCAGTGAAGTAGGTGCTATTATTATCCCCATTGTGGGGATAATAATAGGTGGGGGAACTAAGTGGGATTAAGTGACCTGCATAGGATTATATAGTTTATAAGTGTCTGAGGCAAGATTCAAACTCAGGTCTTCCTGACTCCAAAGACCAGGTCACCTAGTAGACTCTGAACATCAGAGTAGAAAAGGGCCTTCATTACTGTTATGCTCATGTAATTAGAATGATATGCCTAGAGTCAGAAAGATGAGATCAAATCAAATACTTATTGGCTGTGTGACCCTGGGCTAGTCATTTAAACTGTCCCTCAGAAAGGGGAAGTGACTTTTAAGGTCACATGGCTAGTTTGGGGCAGAGTATAATCTGGATGACCTTCTATGAGTCTTTCACTAAGCAGGAGTTCTTAATGTGTGTGTGTGTGTGTGTGTGTGTGTGTGTGTGTGTGTGTGTGTGTGTGTGTGTGTGAGATAGGACCCTATGACAGTCTGATAAAGTCTATAGATTCCTGAGAATAATGTTTTTAAATGCACAAAATAAAGTACATAAGATTACAAAAGGAAAGCAATTATATTGAAATACAGTTATCTATCTATCTATCTATCTATCTATCTATCTATCTATCTATCTATCTGTCTGTCTGTCTGTCTGTCTGTCTGTCTATCTATCTATCCATTTCATGGATCTCAGGTTAAGATCCCAGCAAACCATAAGTTCCTAAACTGTGGGTGAAGGATCCCTGAGTGACTAGAATTAATACAAGGGGGCTGAGAATCTATATGTGAACTAAGTGATGTTTAGATCTTTATTATAGAGTTCCTATAAAATATGCACCATGACTCAATAAGCAAATATGCCTTTTGTAGACCAACTAAATGTAGTATTGTAATGGAAATGCAAATTTAAAGATCTTCTCTGCCCCTAGCTTAAGTGCACCTGGAGCTTGTGGTGGGAGGCTTGTTTTTCAGGAAAGCCCACACCTTGATACTTTATGATTGGGCAGTGGGTCAAGGAGGTTGTTACAATCTTTGAGCCAGGAGAAGGCTATATAAACTCTGATGAGAGGCTCTGCTTTGGGGCTCACTTTGAGAAGTGTTGTGTGATTTGACCAGATGAGACTCGGGAAGCCGTTGTTGAGAGCCCGCCTCCCCCAGCTTTGAAAACCCAGATGTTGGTGCTTCCCTCTCTGGTAACTGTGATTTGGTATTGATATAATGGTTGGACAGTTTGGAAGCCTGTTTGATCTGTAAGCTCTGTAACTCTGAAGTTTGGGGTGCTGACCTTTTTCCCCTGAACTAGGTAATGTGTGTTTGTTTGATTAAAGTAAGCTTGTTAACCCATTTTGAGTTGCTTTCCTTTTGAAAAGCAGATCTAAGAACCTGTGTTGGCAGTCACCCTGGGGATATTGGGGTGCTTGCTGCTACAAGTATACATTCATGTGTCACTATTTTTCATATGCATATAGACATTGTGATTAATAGGATTTATTTTAAAATATTATTGAAGTTAGAGTAGCTTTATGGTTTGGTATACTTTCTTAATCAACAGATACCATATGGTATATCTACTATGTGGAGGTTGACGAAATGTTTTTTATGTTCAAAAAGGATCTTCATTCTCAAAGGCTAGAAAGCCACTGCACTATCACACACTGCCTTAGCCATGAAACCAGCATTATTCTATAGGGAAGTCACATCCAAATATTAAAGAGAGAAAAAAATAACCTCACTGAATATAATTCATTGTGTTGTGAAATTCTGCTTGATTTAAATGTATGCTCCTGATGGCAAGGTTCCAGTGTCTAAAACAACCAGATAAAAACACATCAACATTCTCATAACACTATTTTGAGACAAATGTATATGTCTATATACATATATTTATGCATGTATATGTGTATATATGTTTTTATAAACATTATATATAATGTACAAACACACATACGTATTATATTTGAACCAGATTTGTGATTTCATAGGCATAGGGAACATCTGGTGAGTAACTCTACCAATGAATATTCTTACAGATGTGAGGCTTGAACCCAGACTAGCTCTTTATCCCGTATCCCAGCCTGCAGCTCAAGGGCAAATACTGCAAAGTTCCATTTTACAGATGAAAAAAGTAAAACTTGGATAAACCATCTGACCCACACAACTGACAAATACAAGAAGCGACTTCAATTTCTAGGACTTCTAGCTTAGTGTTTAGTATCCTGTATCATTATATCAGAACGGTCACTTCACAATTACATACCTTCCTTTATATTCGCCATTTCTGTATTATACCCCACTTTCTTTGGTGCAACCTTTACACACAAAACAAGTTTGGTGATACCTGTAGATTACAGAGATTTTATTATTACTGCTAGATGTAATAGCCAAATACATTTCATTTCTCTGCGCTGAATGAAGAGAAATGGCCCTTGGAAGTGATTCTTTCTCTTCCCCTCATTCACATGTACAAGAATCATTTCATAGAGATCAATAATCTTTCATTCCCTAAAAGATTCTCAGCCTTTTCCGGGCATCTCTATTCTAGGACACTGGTCCACTGCTCTGCTATGAGCCTTCTTTTCTTTTCTCTCTGTAGTCTCTCACTTGGTGATCTCATCTGCTCCCATTGTTTCAATGGCTATCTATGCAGATGATTCACCTATCTATTTACCCTGGCCTGGTCTGTCTTCTGAGCTCCAGGCCTGGAACACCAACTCTTTGTCAGTTTTGAGGTCCCATCTGTCAAACTCAACATGGCCAAATCAGAATTCATTATCTTCCATCTAAGTCCTCTTCTGAACTTCCCTATTAATTTTGAGTGCACCATCTCCCCTTCAGTCAGCAAGGCTTGACATTTCACTTTCATCACTCCCTTTTCAAACCTAATCAATTGTCGTCTCTTGCAATTTCTCTCTAATTTATACCCTTCTCTCCTCTCAGCCTTCATCATTTCTTACCTGCAATATTTTAATAACCTTTTCATTGGTTTCCTCAAACCTTTTACCATTCCAAACCATTCTCTAGAGTGCCAAAGTGACCAAAGTGTGGTTCATTCTGCAGAGTTGAACTCCCATTAACTCCCAAGATCAAATGCAAATCATTTGTTTGGTATTTGCAACTCTTCGCAAACTGACCCCTTCCTAACTTTCCTAGGCTTCTTATAACTTTCTCTACAGCTGATTCAGGCTCTCTGACCTAGTAGCTATTCCTAGAAGGGCACATTCCATTTCCCCTCTATGCCTCTGCACTGGCAATTCCTCGAGACAGGAATCCTCTCCTTCCCAAACCCTGACTCGGAGATTCCTTTAAGATTTAGTTCAAATGCCTTCAAGAGACCTCTCCTGTTCCCTTCAACTACCAGTGCCATTTATATTTCATCTACTTTTTATGTTGTATGTTCTGATTTATGTATGTTGTCTCCTTTATTAGAATGTGAACTTGTAGAGGGCAGGAACCGTTTCTGCTTTTTCTTTGTCTCCCCAGCGCTTAGCTCAGCCCTGGAACATAGTAAGGGATTAATCCACGTTTATTGTTTGATTGATTCACTTGTCAGTCCTTACTCTGTGGATGACTGAAAAAGGGACAGAGCAATGCTCGAATTTCAGCTTTAGGCTCAGCTAAGATTCTCAAAATGTAGAGATGTGTGTGTGTGTGTGTGTGTGTGTGTGTGTGTGTGTGTGTGCGCGCGCGCGCGTGTGTGCCCGCATTATTGTCTGAAGGAAAACTTTAGCCTCAGAGAGAGGGACCCTAGCTGCTGACTCAGTGGGGAAGTGATGCTCTCAGGCTTGTATATATTTTGGGGAGCTCCACATGCTATATATCTCCCTCAATCAACACCTTAGCAATCTTGTAGCTGGTCTCGCAATGAATGAATAACAAGGGCTTACAGACTTTCTCCTTTTGACATTCCTGGTGGTAGAGTGAGTGGGGGCTGCTCAGCAAGAAACTCACACATTGCTGAGTAGTAGCGCGGCATAATAAACCGTGGTTTACACCCATGTGTTTCACAGACTTCTCAGTTTTCTTGGAGGCATTTCCTAGGAGGACAGCCCTGCCCTCCCCCCACCTTCCTCTATAATAATCCTCGCACCAGCTGTGCTGCTATTCCTTTAACTCCATCTGTCCTTCCGCTGGGGACAAGTCTATCTCACCAAATGCAGAACACAAGTTAGACTATCTAAAATTATTGAGCCCCTAACCCCTCCCCTTTTCCGGAGCCAAGCGCCCTGTCTTTTCCTGGGGAGAAGGTTGCTCCCCATGGTTCTAAATCACTGCTTCGCACGCGAGGATGTCTGCTCCGGCCCTAACCCGATCTATTCCAATTCCAATTCGCTTGATTCTGCCGGGGCTGTCTTCTCTATTCCCTTCCCTGGTCCAACCCTAGCACTTTGCCTCTGCCTTTAGCAGGGGTCTAGCGGCCAGCCACAGCAGGGGAATCGTGCCCTGCGGCAGTGCCGCGGCTCTCTGGGTTGGAGTTTGCCCTTGTCGGAACGGAGTCACATGGTGAGGAGGGGTAGACGGCAGGGGAGGGGGCGCGGTGCTCTTCTTTCTCCATGCTGCGGAGGAGCGACGCAGCTCTTCTAGCAGGAGCAGCAGAAGCGGCCGCAGACACAGCTAGGGAGCTGTCCTTCCACGCCCACCAACCCTTCACTCACACACTTGTTATTCACCGCACCAACTTTCTCCCTCCCTTCCTTTTTCTCCTCCTCTTTCTCCTCCTCCTCTCCCTCCCCGCGTGTGCGCGCGGCTAAAATGATTTCCTCCTTTTCTGGCAAAAGAAATAATGCACCTGACTTTACCAGGGGGAAACAACCAGCCGAGCAGAACAAGGAACAGATGTAAAAGGAGTAACGGCAGAGGAAGAAACCGAGATGAGACCGATCTAAGAAAATCCAGTGGTTGAAGCCGGAGAGGAGGGCAGTGGCAGCAGCAGCAGAAGCAGCAGCTTTCTAGTCTTTCATATGCTCTAGGCAGAGGAAGACTTTTCCAGTTGCAAAGTGCAACCCGGAGAACTCAGAACTGCTGTTTGTCTATTTGCTAAACAAACTCTTCTTTGGCTGAGACGCCGGTTCCTGAAGGAGGCTCCCTATAGAGGCACTTGGCTCTTCTACAGCTACGCAGATAAACAGCAGTTTCACAAAGAGCGGATGAACTGAGGTGAGCAAGGGGGAAGAAATGAACCCCCCTGGGAGAAGGAGGTGCAAGGCGCTGCAGCAGCAGGAAATCCCGGCTGGGCAACGCCTGATGTTCCCCAGGAGAAGGGAGACGTGCCGAGGATTGCAATGGGATGCTCTGACTGGGGAGCAGCTCCCGCTCCGCTTCGAGAAAGGTAGTCAGAAGCTGAGACACGGCTGCAGCGGTGGACAGCTGTGCACTCTGGCTGCCGGGCTGCGCTACCTGCTGGGGCTCTTCCTCCATATGTGGCTATGGACTGCCTCTGGCTCGTCAGCTCAGGTGTACAACCTCAGCCTCGCCGTGGACGAAGGGCTCCCCCCGGATACGCTGGTTGGGGATATCCGTGCCGGGCTGCCTGGTGAGCAGCAGGGGGTGGGAGACGGCTTCTTCCTGTCTGAAGACTCGGGTGACTCGCCGCTGTTAGACGACTTTCACGTGGACACCGACACGGGCATCATCCGCACGGCGCGGAGCCTGGACCGCGAGCGGCGGGACCACTACAGCTTCGTGGCGGCCACACTGCTGGGCGCCGTGGTGCAGGTGGAGATTACAGTGAACGACGTGAACGATCATTCACCCTGTTTTCCAAGTGACTCTCTGCAACTGGACATCTCCGAGCTCAGCCCCCCGGGCACAGCATTCCGCCTGCCCGGGGCCCGGGACCCAGACGCGGGGCTGTTTAGTACCCAGGGTTACACCCTGCTGCAGCCTCCCGAACTCTCAAAGACCACCGAGGGACCCTTCTTCCAGCTGCGCTACGGAGGCCCGGGGCAGCAGTCTTCCTCATCGGGCTCCTCTGCTTCCTCCTCCTTACTCCTGGAGCCTTTGGATCTCGTGTTAGTGCGGCGTCTGGATCGTGAAGTTGCCTCTACTCACGAACTGATGATAGAGGCATGGGACGGTGGCAGCCCTCGGCGCAATGGACGCCTGCAAGTGGAGGTACGCGTACTGGACGAGAACGACAACCCACCGGTCTTTAACCAGAGTGAATACCGGGCCACTGTGCGCGAAGACGCTCCGCCTGGCACCGCGGTCTGCCGGGTGCACGCCACAGACCTCGACTTGGGGCCCAATGGAGAAGTGCGCTACAGCCTCCGCGCCAGGCAGCCTTTCGCGGGCGGGTTTGACAGTGAGGGGGCTTACTTCTCTGTGGAGAAGCTGACTGGCTTGGTGCGAGTACGTCGTCCACTGGACAGAGAGTCCCAGTCCTGGCACCAGCTGGTTGTGGAAGCCCGGGACGGAGGCGCGGAACCTGAGGCCGCTAGCGCTCTGGTATCCATTGCAGTGCTGGATGTGAACGACAACCGTCCCACCATACACTTGCTCTTTCTAACTGAAGGCGGAGGAGCTCAGGTGTCAGAGGGCGCCAAGCGCGGGGATTATGTGGCCCGAGTCTCCGTATCCGACCTGGATGGGGACCCTGCGGAGGAAGCTGGCGAGGTTGTAACGAGTAGTGAAGGTGGCAGCGGGGGCATCACACTATCTTTGGAGGGCGGCGAGGGTTCCTTCGCACTGCGCCCAGGAGGCTCCCGGGATGTGTTCTTCCTCTGCGTGGAGGGGCCTTTGGACCGGGAGAGCCTCAGCCAGTACGAGCTTCGGCTGGTGGCCACGGATTCGGGGTACCCTCCCCTTAGCACCCAGGAGACCCTCTTGCTTCGGGTCACTGATGTCAACGACCAGGAGCCCCATTTCAATCAGGAGCGCTTTTATGCCTCCGTGTCGGAGGCCGCAGCGCCCGGCACTGCAGTGCTCCGTCTCAGCGCAACTGACGGAGATGAGCCAGGCACTGACCAGGCCACGGTGCGCTACGTCCTAACCCAGGTCCAGCCTCCGAACTACTGCAGCCCAGAAGACGTAGCTCCTGGAGTAAGATGCGCTCCTCTGGCCTTTGCTGTGGACCCGGAGAGCGGAGTGATAAGCACAACCCGCACCTTGGACCGGGAGGTCCAGGAGGCTGTGGAGCTGCAAGTGGTGGCCCAGGACCTCGGCCAGCCACCGCTCTCCTCCACCTGCTGGGTGAGCGTGACTGTGGAGGATGTGAACGACAACGAGCCAGTCTTCCAGCGACAGGTGTACAATGCCAGCGTAGCTGAACATGCCCCTCCCGGGCACTGCTTTCTGCAGGTGAGGCAGGGGGTATCTGGAGACCCATGGCAGGAAGGGTGAGTGGGTGGGGAGTGGGTTTCAAAGCCTCGAAGGGAAAGGCCTCCTTAGTGCTGTAGTGGAAACTTCAATGGCCTAAAAACCAAAAGAAGACCTAAGTTGCTCTTTGACTGGAGGGAAATCAATGAACTTATCTGGCTTTTGAGTTTTCTCAATTTGTAAAAATAACAGACTTGACTGTAGTATTGGGGAAAAGAGCAATGGGCCAGGTATCAGAAAAGCTGTGTTCAGTTTTCTAGATCTGTCTGACTTTGGCAAGTCACTTCATTCATTTGGACCTAATTTTTTCTCATTTACAAAATAAGGAGGTTCTCTAATCTCCAAAGTCCCTTCCACTTCTAAAATTTTAGGATTTGGAAGCAGTTATTCTGTTGGTCAACGGCTTTTTGTTTCCTTTATTCTGTCTATTCACAAAATTAGTTTGAGAAAACAAGACAAAATAAAATTCTGCTGAGTCCAAGCGATACTGGTTATCACCTACCTCATTTATTTGGGAACCATTGAGGAATTAAGTATAGCATGTATATTTTCTGGATAGCCGATGCCTCACCCCTTTAAGCTCTCAATTACAAAAATAGTTGGGTGAGACTCTTTCTAAAGAGTATTTCACACTTCCCTGTCTTCTTAAGACAAGAAATACTGAAACTAATTCAAACTTTTCTTGATGATTCAGGGCCATCATTATGAACATCATTTGTTCTATTGAAATGCCCCTAGGGGATGTAGGGCTGTACACTACTGCTGTGCTTTTAAAAATTCTCCTATCTGCTTTTTATAGTTATTTTTTCTTTTCCTCTCTCAAATTCAAGCTGTCAGCATGATGACAGCTGTCATTTCCAGCAGTACACACCCCTTTTCCCTGCTTCTAATTTGGACTAAGCAGAAAAACCTACTCAATCAATGGGATCATTATAACTAGGGGCAGAGTAAAAATAAATAAGATATGAGGAGCCCTCTTATGTATGCTCTACAAACATAAAAATGCCTCTTTTGAATACTGTTTTTTGTTTGTTTCCCATTTGTGTTCTGGACAGTTAGAAGTTGCCTAATAAGGGACCTACAGATGAGTGAAGTCAATGTATTTTGTGAAGTGGTTTAATGACCAGTTCTGTGAATGTGCAATTGTCTTTATTCTTTTAAAACAGTAAATACAGCAATATTCTTCACTCTTTGGATTCTTCCCCACCCCAAAGCTATTTGTTTTAGGGATATACTGTTCCCAGAGGTGACTTTGAATGATGAAGTCATGACCAGTGAAGGTTGGACTGAGGGTATGGGAGGTAGAACCAATTAACATTTAAGGCCTCTTCTAACTCAAAGATCATGGATCATCATAAGATGGACATGACGTGAGGGAATAGAGGTCTAGAGAGATGAAATTACTTGTGAAAGGTCATTTGGATGAGTATCAGAGCCAAGATTTGAACACACAGGTCCTCACTTCAAATCTAAGGCTCTTTCTACTTATAATTGATACCAGGTGACCATGATTCCCTGGTGTGAATTATTTTTTTACATTAATTAATCACCTGAGGAGATTGTTGTTGTTGAGTCATTTCAGTCATGTTGACCCTTTGCGACCCCATTTGGGGTTTTCTTGGCAAAGATATTTGAAATAGTTTGTGATTTCCTTTTCCAGCTAATTTTACAGATTCGGAACTGAGGCAAAACTTAAGTGACTTGTCCAGTGTCATATACCTAGTAAGTGTTTGAGGCTGGATTTGAATTCAGGAAGATGAGTCTTCCTGATTCCCAGCCTAGTGTTCTCTCCACTGTGCCACCTAACTGCCCTTGGTGTGAATTATTACAGCTTGGTTTTTGTACTCCATTGGACAGATAAAGAATTAGACTTAGGGTAACTTTGATTTAGAAATTATTTGATCTTCAGCATTTTATGCTTTATGCAAGGTTCTCTTGTGATTCTCCAATAAGGCCTACTGGGACTCAAGGATATACTTTAAGTCATGTTCTCTACCAATAATTACTAAGAAAATCTTCATAAAGGAGATAGAAGGGGGTGAAATGGGTACCAGTAACCCCAAGTTCAGTACACAGGAAACTCAGAAGTCCTACTTGCTGAGTGAACCCAGGTCATGTGTTGCTTAAATTACATCATATAGTTTGTTTGAAGTCAGTGATTCTTTAGCTGAGGTTTCTGGAGCCCTTACTCCATGACCATAAGAGAAGCACCTTCAGCTACTTTTATGGATGCCTCCGCCTATCTCTCCTTTGAGGCATGGATCAAGGCAGTGTGATGTGGTAAAGCACTAGACTAGGAGGTAGGGGGAGACTCCACCCTACTATTAGTCATATAACCTTTCTTAATCCCTGTTTCTTTGTGGATAAAATGCCCCATCTCCCTCACAGGGTGGCTAAACTAATCACTGTCCAGGTACTTTGAGAATAAGATAGTGATTCAGAAATCCAAGGAACTGTCAAAAAGGTAAAGAAAGCTCTTGTGAACTGACCCCTTTTCACTTCTAGCCCAGGGTTAGGCACATAGGAGGGACTCAGTAAATCCTCGTTGGTTAGTAGGGTAGAACCAGATCACACCTGCAGTTTCTTTCAGCTTGAGGATTCTGTGATCATAGGACTGATTTTGAACATTTTGTGGGGTTTGTTTTTTGGTGGAGAGGTGTGATGGAATGAGCTTCCTTTTATTGCACCTTGGAAAGTGGGTACCATTCTGTTATCACTGGCCCTCTAGAATCATGGTTGATCATTGATATTGATCAAAGTTCTTTTGCCTTTTAAAGTCGTTCATTTTTACAATAGAATTATCATATACATTGTTCTCCTGGTTCTGTTCAATTCAGATGGCATCAGTTGATGTCTTCCCAGATTTCTCTAAAATTTTTCCTTTTGTCATTTATTATGATAATAGTATTCCTTTATATTCATATAGTTTATTTAGCTGTTACCCAATTGCTAGGCATCCAGTTAGTTTCAGTCTTTTGACACCACAAAAAGAGCATGTATAGTTATTTTTGTACTAATGTCTTCTTTTCTTCTTTCTTTGATCTGAGTAATATTTTTTAAAACCTACTAACTTAGGAAATGAGTAGAGCTGGCCATCTGGGCCCAGAGAATATTTATTATTTTACCTCTTCTGAAATATGGAAAACAAGAAATATCACTCAAAACTGTACTTAAGAAGTTCCCTGGAGGACAAGGGTCTTAATAGTAACAGCCAGCTAGTCTCTGCTACAGCCTGGTCTCTATAGTTGTGCCTATGACAGCCTTAAGGGGATGGATGGTTATAGTCCTTTAGGGAATGGATGGTTGTACCCCTTCAGGGCTGTTTGGGTTTAGGTTGAGGCCAGTCCTGTTAGGTGATGAGAACTTGAGGTGAAGTGATAAGAAACTCACCTATGGGTGGAACCACCTTAAACAATAGGACGGTCAGGACAGAGAGAAATGGACCAGACCTTCCTGGGTCAGCAAGATTAGAGTTCAACTGAAGAAAGGTCTTGAGGCTTCTCCATGGTCAATGAAAGCCGTCTCAGTGGAAGAATCTTTGGCATCCTTCAGGTAGAGTGGAGATGCTGAAGAGGAGGAATGGGCTCAGGCTGTGGTGTGTCACTCAGCTGAGACAACCAAACCAGTCTGACTTGATGGAAGTTCTCTCAGGTTAAGATTTTAGTGTTATATGACTATGGCAGGGCTAACCCAGTTTGTTCTGTTTTCTTTTACTTTTCCCTTGCTTTCTTAATAAAGCTCCTTTAGAAAATTCTGCCCATGGTCTCTGCCTAGATTTAAGGGAAGAAGGATTTGATTCATAAAGAAAGCTGTTAGAAAAGAGAATTCAAGTTGTTATGATCAAGGGCTGAACCTGTTCACTTAAGGAACTTTCTCTCCCAGGGAATGGGTCTTGCCTTACTGTAGGTGGTAGAGAATGGAGCCCTGGGACTTACTCTGCATCTTAAAAAATTAATTAATTCTTAGTTTTCAACATTCATTTCCACAAGATTTTGAGTTCCAAATTTTCATCCTATCTCTCCCTTTGCCTCACTCCAAGATGGCATGCATTCTGATTACCCCTTCCCCCAGTCTGCCCTCCCTTCTATCACGCACCCTCCCTTATCCCCTTTCCATTTACTTTCTTGTAGGGTAAGATAGAATTCTAAACCCCATTGCCTGTATATCTTACTTCCCAGCTCATGTAAAAGCAGTTTTTAACATTAGCTTTTAAAACTTTGAGTTCCAAATTCTCTCCCTTTTCCCTCCTTATCTACCCTCATTGAGAAGGCAAGCAATTTATTATAGGTTATACATGTGTAGTTATGCAAAACACTTCTGTAATGACTTACTCTGCATCTTGGGCATTTCCTGCCTTCTTCCAGCTGAACCATAGCAGCTTTCCAGGGGTCCAGCCCTAAGACTAATCCAGAACAGCTAACATTTGTCCCTGAGGCTTTCCCATTTCACCACATCCCAAATCATCACTGATACCTGAACCCCAGCCCAAGGCATATCCTGAGCTTCTGGTCCACTGAATCAGCTTGGCTCCAGATTTGAGATACCTCAAGCCTAATTACCCTAATTATCCTTCTACCACTCTCTCATGGTGCCAGTTTCTGAAACACACTTCTCTTTTACCTTACCTCAACACACAGACTGTGTAAATGCATTTTCTAGGATTTTTATAAGTGAAAAGAGGGCATACAAATTTAGAAATAATACCCTGGGGGAAAGCAATTAATTAAAAATGCCAAAAGAAATACTACTTAATTCAAAATTAGGTGACTCCAAACTTCCCAAATTCTCCTATCTAGCAAACAGTTCCTAATGTTGAAAACTAAAAAAAAATCCTAATTTCCTTTAATCCAGGAGGCTCTTGACCAGGGTAACAGTGGAAAGAATAGTGAATTTGGAGTAAGGAGTCATGGTTTCAGGTCTCACTTCTTTTGCTTCCTGTTTGATCTTGGCCAACTTATTCAGCCTTTCAAGGCCTAATCTGTTAAAGGATTTAGTTAAATGGTCTCTGAGGTCCCTTATATTATAGTTCTAAATGAAAACAGTGTCTTCTTTTATAAAATAGTTTTGTGATTCACTTTTCATGTGTGTAGCCTGGATTGAGTCTGTTCTTTCCTTTCAGGAGGACTCTGAGCCAACAAGGAAAATTATCTTATTGAATGATTGGGTTTTAGGGGGTCCAAAATATGAATAAGTAATTGCTTGGCTAGCCTATGTACAAGGATGATAATGTACTGAATGGTTCCTATTAGCTGAAAAAATTAGAATACTTGAGCCTTATGCACAAAAGACCATTCCTTTCTCTATAGGACTGGAAGTCCAAGACAGCCACATCAAATAATTACTTCTCTAAGCAGTTCAGAAAAGTGTCCTTATTCTTCATTGCTATTTTGACTAGTCTGAGATTTAGAATCCACACCTTAAAATAATTGCATGAGTTTCAGCCCCAGTTCCACAGGAAAGGTGATATAAAGGGACAGCCAGTTTGACATCTCCCCTGAAAGGAGTGGAGTTTGGTGTGGGAACTTTGCTTTTCTTTGTAACACTGAGGAATGCTTTCTGATGTCCCTGGTAACTTAATATTCTATTACAATCCGCCTGTCAAAAAGATGAGCTGGCTTAGCCATTTGTCATTGTAATGCCTATCTTTTGTTAATCACCTTCATCTTCAAGAAAAAGTTAGATGTGCTCAATCTAAGTTAAAGATCATTAAGCACCCTGCTGAAACTCCACTAGCATATGTTACTGGGCCCTATTCGAGGACAGTGCAGAATTCCTGTAAAAGGTATGTGCCCTGTGAGGTCTGAGGGGGAAGGTCATTGTTAGCAAAGACATGTAAGAGAGGCCTTTATGAAAGAAGTGGCATAGTATGCTAGGAACCGTGTTAGAAGAAGACCATAAAAGGCCTAAAGTAAACAGTCCCTGATGTGGAGGAATTAATATTCTTCTGACTGTGGGAGTGGGAAAGGAGAAATACACAAATGCATAATATTAAATATACACAAGATAAAAAAAATACAGAGTAATATTATGAGGTTTGTCTTTTGTTCTGAAGAAGACCATAATGTTAGGAAGATGATGACATGACTCACAAGTGAATTAGATATAAGTGAGGCAAGGCTGTGAAAAGTCACCAGCCTCACTTTCTCCTCTGGAGTCATCTGGGTCCAGTGGCCAGATATAGATCAGGATGACTGGAGATGGTCCAGACATGTAATATGGGAGAAGAGGAAACCAATGAGTGTGCTATGGAGGGAGCATCCAAAAAGACGTCTTCTAGGAGGTAGTACTTGAGCTGAACCTTGAGGTAAGTTAAGGGGATACCAAGAGGGAAAGATGAGGAGAAAGTATATTCCAGGCATGGGGTTGAGCCTTTGCAAAGGTGTGGAGATAGAAAATGGAATGTGGTACCTGAGGAACAATGAGTAGGTCACTTGGGCTGGATCTTAATGAATGGATATGGATTCAATAGGTAAAAATGGAGGGTGACACTCTGGGAATGTGAAACAGTATCAGCAAAGGGACTGAAGTGGGACAATACAGGTGTATTCTAGGAGTAGAGTAATCTAGTTTGGATAGAGTTTAGGATAGTGATGTGAAAGGAGAGGGAAGTGATGTGAAGTAAGACTAGAACAGAGGGAAATGTTGAGTGGTGAAAGACTTTGAATGCCAAATGAAAAAGATGACCTTTGATTCATAGGCAATGGTTTCCCATTGACAATTAATAATATGATTAGATAATTCTTTGACAGTATAATTATTTTGCCATTGATTTAAAGGAATGGGTTGGAGGAAAGAGAGAGGAGAGCAAGAAGAACCTAACAGGAATCTCTTGTAGTAGTCCAGATGAGTGGCAATGAAGGTCTATATGTGATTGTTATGGGAAAAGAGAGAAAGAGATGGTTTCCACGAGATGTTTCTTCACAGATCCATTTTCTATGACTAAATCGCCTGTCGTGATAGATTAAGTTGAAATATCATTAATTTTGTTCTTATTGCTGCTTTTACTCTCCTACCAAACCTGGGATTTTACCTGTGAATAATCCCTATGCCATCTCCTGCAAACTACTCTGAACTATTCAGAAGCAAGGCCAGGATATTTCTTTTTTCTCATGAGCTATAAAACTGTCTCTTCTAGGACGTAGTCATTTATCAAACCTCCAAACCTTAGCTCCATATTTTATCCATTTGAAAATTTCTCCCAATATGCAAGAATAATTGAAGCATCCTCTTATGACTGGTTGGCTTAATTTTTCAGCATTCTCAGTCTTGTTTGATATTTCAAACTTAGTCTTACTACCTTGGCCAAATGATCTGCAGTATAGCTGTGCTACTACATTTCCATAATTTTGTCATGGAATTTCCTTCCATGAAGATGCTGGAACACTTCGTCAGTGGGCTAAGATTTTGTTGTTATTGCAATTTATGTGGTCTGGTCCGTCATGTATAATGCTATACTTTCTTCTGTCTGATCATCATACTCCTTATAGGATTTTAACCCTGTGTCTGATTGGTTATGAACCTTCCATTTCCTTCTTAGAAACCAGATATTTCCTCAGGAATTTTGTGATACTGTGTCTTGTGCTCTTTCATAATCATCAATTTTTAATTTATTACTTTTGTTACTAGAAGTCATCTAGTTCAACTCTTTGATTTTATAAATGAGAAAACATACCTATAAAGTACGTTGACCAATGTTACACAGAGAGTTTGTAGCAGCTTCATACTGAGGCTCCCTGACTCCAAATCCAGCCCTCTTTCCTCTGCCCCATGAAGCTTCTCATGCTGCCTTTGGGATGGCCTTCTGACTCAGGTGGAGTCCATTATCATTGGGCAGGAAATACTCACTACTAAATATTTCCACAATCTTGATGAATATTATAATCCTTCCCTCTTATCCATGCATTGACTTTGGACCTCCTTAAAGGAAATTCACCATGTGGAAATCTGATTTTGTGGAGATAATATACATTAATATTCCCTTTTGGAAGCCTCAAATGAGGTAATGCAGGCAAAGTCCTCTGGAAACTTTAAAACTCCATAAAGTGCCAATTATCATCATCGTCACCACCACCAGCATCATTTTGTATTTTTTTCAAAGAAGTTCATATAAAAACAGTCCTGAGGCAAGTCTCTACCTGAAACTATTCTTTTATATTTGATGTCTTGGAGACATCTCCTTTATAGATACTTAGACTACCAGAGACTATTATTTTTTTAATCAAATGCTGTATTAACTTCTAGTTTCCATCATTCATTTCCTCCAGATTTTGAGTTACAAATTTTCTCCCCATTTTTACCCGACCCACCACCCCAAAATAGTGATCCCACTGGATATCCCCTCCTCCAATATGCTCTTTCCCATATCTTCTCCCATACCCCCTCCAACTTTCTAGTAGGGCATGGAGGATCTCTATGCCCCAGTGCCTGTATGTCTTATTTCTCAGTTACATGTAAAATAATATTAATAATAGTGCATATATATATATATATATGTTTAAACATTTGATTTTAAAAATTGAATTCCAGATTCATTCCCTTCCTCCCTTGTCACTCACCCTTACTGGGAAGATAAGCAATTTAGTATAGGTTGTACATGTTTAGCTATGCAAAACATTTCCATAGTGGATATATTGTAAAAGACTGAATATATTTCCCTCCTTCCTATCCCACCTTCCATTTGTTTTATTCTCTACTTTGATCCTGTCCCTTTTCAAAAGTGGGTGTTTCCAACTTCCCTCCCCACCCCCCAGCCTGCCCTCCCTTCAATCACCCCCCTCTCATTCCCTTCCCCCTTACTTTCCTGTAGGGTGAGATACCCTATTTAGTGTGTATGTCATTCCCTCCCTAAGCCAAATTAAATCAGAATAAGGTTGACCCATTCTCTTTTGCCTTCCTGTTCTTCCCCTCCATTGTAACCATTTTTCCCTTGCCTCTTCTATATAAGATTGTTTACCCCATTCTGTCTCTCCCCATCTCCTCTCATTATGTTCCTCTCTCACCTCTTAATTTTACCTTTTAAGTATCATCCCTTCCTAATAAATTGGTCCTGTGCCCTCTATCTATATGTAACTGTACACATATATACACACATTCACATAGGTATTCATATGCCCATATACCCTTCTATATAGACCTATATATGTATGTACACCCCAGGACCTCCACCCTAGACTGCAATCCAGATCCACCAGGTTTAAGCAAGAGTGATTACACCTCAGACTGGTCACTTGGTCCCCCAACAGTCTGCAGGCCAAGAGCTGAAGCTGCCACATGGCAGCAGCTGCATGGCCGGGGTGCCTCATTGGCTTCTCTCCTCCCCCTCCCCCACCCCGGGGCCAAATTTCAACCTCACTCCCAACTACTGGATCCCAAATTCTCGCTGTGTCCTTAGCATCTATGTGTTGATAATTCTGGAAACTGCCACAGCTGCTGGTGATCTGAAGTCCCTCCAGCTGGTGGCTGGTCAGGCTTGCCCTGAGGCTAAAACCTCTGGCTTGCCCGGGGCCAGGGTCAGCTCCCAGAGCACTGTGCTGGCCGCTTGCTGCCAGCCCTCTAGGCTGTCCTCAGTGGGAGGTTAGCTTCTCTGTCATTTTGTGGACTCTGTAGCTCCAAAGTTTCTTCAGAGTCACCTTTTACATGAATTGGAGGAGGTGAGAGCCAGAGCCCCTCAGAAGTTCTGTTTTGACTTGACTTGGTCTTGACTCTGGTTCTCCGGAGACTATTATTTATAGATAAAATAATTGCTTTTAAAAACTGAATAGCAGTATTGAGATACAAGCTTATCTTCTTTTTTAAAAAAAGTATCCAATTATATTTAGCATTCATTTAAAAAAATTTCAACTTCCAAATTCTATCTCTCCCTCTACCTTCTCCTCTACCTACTGAGAAGGCAAGGAATCATATAAATTATACAGGTGAAATCATGCAAAACATATTAGCCATGTAGCAAAAAAAAGGTAGGAAAAAGCATACTTCATTTTACATTCAGAGTTCATTTCTTTCTCTGGAGGTGAATATATCCATAACCACACACTTTCTTTCTACTGGTTCCTTCCTTAGTAGCCTATAAACATACTCAGATTTTCATTATCCAAAAAACAACAACAACAACAAATCTCATCTTTTCCCTTTTCCCTTCTACCCATCAAGCTACTTGTTTCAACTCTTTTATTCATTTCATGGTTTAATGGCTTGAAAAGAAATCCTGAATCAGTGTTTGCACTTCTTTCCCATTCACTCATTCAATCCCTCACAGTTGGGATTCTTTCTCTACTATGCCACAGGAACTTTGTTCTCAAAGGTCATAATCAATCACCTTCTTAGCCAACAGTCTCAGTCTTTATCCTTCTTGATCTCTCTGTAGCAGTTGCTGGTATTGAAGACTTTTCCTTGAGACTCTTTCTTGTCCTCTTTGTCAACATGTTCTTCACCTCCTACTTCTCTGATTGGTTCTTTTCTGTCTTCTTCATTGGCTCCTCTTCCTGACTTCCTAAGATAGGTATTTTTCAATGTTTTTCTCCCTCTCTGTCTGTCTCTCTCTCATTGCAGTAGAACTCATGTCTATAACTGTCACCCATATATAGACTTAATTAAAGAATTATTATTAAATGCCTAATAATTATAAGGAATGTACTGGAGATATAAAGATGGAAAAATCAGAAAGACTTCGCCATGAAAGTTTATAAGCCTATTATAGTCAAATGCTGGAAGGATGTGCCATACACATCTATGTAAGATACAATGTGTGATGTGATAAGGACAAAAGTTACAAAGTGCTAGCAGAGGATTTGAAGAAGGGAGAGCTTACTTTCTACTAAGGGAGTTTAGAGAAAGAAGACTTCATGAAAGAGGAGGCACTTGATTTAGGTCTTGAAGAAAGAGAAGGACTTTAATAGGTGGAAATTGGGAGGGAGTGCCCTCTAGGCATGAGCAAAATCTGTCTGAATTTACCTAGGCAGGAGAATGTTGCATAAGATTAGGTAATAGCTAGTTTGTTTGGACACAGAGTAAATGAAGAGGAGTTTATAAAGTAAAAGCTGGAAAAAGGTGAGTTGGAACCTGATTGTGGAGCTCCTTAGAGGTCAGAGGAAGGATTTTGTATTTTATCTTATAAGATAAAAGGCAAGAGGGAGCCACTGAAGATTTTTTCAACAGGGAAGTGGCATGGCTATATTAGTGAATGAATGATTCTTCAATTCTGACATATCTCCTGACCTACAGGGTCAGATTTCTAAATATCTTGATAGACATTTCTCTTTTAGTGTCCTAGTGCCAATTTACACTTATCACATCCCAGAGACAAGCTTTCTCTCCAGACTGATTCCTCCTTTTGATTTCCTTTCCTTTTCAATATTATCCATTACCCAATCAACCATACTTAAAACCTTAGTGTTGTAATCTTTGCCTATTGTGACCTCCTCACCTCCTGCAGTCATTCAGTTGCCAAAGTCCTCTATGATATATTTTTTTTTGTCATAAATGTTGTTTATTAAACAATTAAGTTTACAAACTAATGTGCACCAATTAGCGGTATCGATGTAGTTGGAGAGTATTGTGCCTTCTCCAAGCAGCACGACGAGATCCTCCAATGGTGGAATTTGTGACCCTTTCCAAGACCCCAGCTCTTGCGGCCAGCTGAGGTAAGCCCTCGCATCTCTCTGTGCACTGGCTTGGTGATCCATTGAGTGTCGGGGTTTCATCTGATAGCTTTATGGAATGGGTCGATAAGAATAACCTCAAAGAATTTGTAGGTTGAATCTTCACCCACCCAGTAGGAGTTCAAGACTCTTAGGGCCCCACAGTGATGGCCAGCACGTTCTTCTGCCACAGACTGAAGACTCCTGGCAAACTTGAGCTGATTGACCCCGTGATGCACAGGTTTGCCGTAGGTGGCACCCTTGGGGACAGGGCGCTTTCGCCCCCCGCGGCGGACACGGATTCGGTAGATGACATAACCTTGCTTGGCCTTGTAGCCCAGCCGCCAGGCTTTGTCAGGCCGAGTGGGCCGGGGCGCGCGATGCAGCGCAGACAGCTGCCGGTACTGCCAGCAGCGCACGCGCAGCAGGAACCGCATGACGTCCGACTGCTTCTTCCTCCACAGCTCCTGGATGTACTTGTAGGCCCCCATCCTGGCTCGCGCCTAGCCTGCCTGATGGCTGCCACCGACCGGAAAGGCCTCTATGATATATTTTAACTCTATTATCTCCTTTCTAATCCCTCTGCCACCATCTTAATAAAGATTCTCAATATCACTTAATATCATTGGGACTCAGTTTACTCATCTGTAAAATTAGTGAGATCCACTAGATAAACCTCAAAGACACTTTCAGCTCTAGAACTTACTGAGATGTATCTGGATTACTACAAGATCCTTCTACAGTAATTGGTTTCTGCTCCTACTGTCAGATTAATATTCCTTTCCTACGTTCAAAACCCTTGAAAAGCTTCCTGATGCATACTGAGTAAAGGTCAGCTTCCTAAGTCTGACATTTGAGCCCTCCATAGCCTGGAGTCTCCCTACCATTTTAGCATTCTCATGTTACTTACTTCTTTGTACACAGCACATCTGTCAAGCTAGACTGTTACCATCCTATTGTACATTTTTATTGCTTCTTACCTCTATGCCTTTGGTTGCTCCATTACATGAAATAATAGCCTTGCCCACTCTTCCACTTTTGGGAATCCTGCCTTTCCTTGATCCAGCTCAAATGATAGCTCCTTCACAAAGGCTTCTTTGATTTCCCCAACTTGGCAACAATTTTTCTTTCCTCCAATCTCACTTAGTATTTGGTATCTGATTTTTTTAACCAGTATTTATAAATTTCTCATGTGTTCTCTAACTTATTAACATATAGCAGTATGGAAGAGCCTCTGATAATCTTCTCAGTTTCTTTTGTGTTTACTGTCATTTTCCATTCTAATTTCTAGTTTTGGTTATATGTATTTTCTCTCATGTTTTTAAAAAAATAAATATACTAGTGCTCTATAACTTCATTTTTATTGTAATTATTTGTTTTATTTGGCAAAATAGAAAGAACACTGAATTTGAAGTCAGAAAATCTGGATTTGAACCTTGCTTTCGCTGCTCACCACTACCTACATGATCTTGGGCAAATCACTTCCTATCTAGGCTTCAGTTTCCTCATGTGAAAAAGTGAGGAGGCTGGGCTACACAGTCACTAAGACCCTTCCCAGCTCTAATCCTGTGTTCCTACTTCAGTTCTCCTAAAACATATTTTTAGGGAAAGTACAAAATATTCTGCCATGTAAGGAATTAGTAATGGAAGTCAATAAGTAGTTCTTGCCATTTGCTTCACATCCTTTCTCAGGCATTGCTCATTTATTGTAATTACTCTTACCTCCACTTTAATCTTTTTTGTTCTGCACTGGAAATGTGCTGTTGATTTTTATCTAAGAGCCTCTATGTGTGACTCTTTGTAGGACCATCTTTCCTATTTTTAATTCCTCTGTTGTGATCTTTGCCTTCCCCCCCGCCCTTTCCATTTTGAAAGTCATCCAGTGGTTCTCATAATCCTGCTTTGTAGTCATGCATCACTTTCTTGGAAGAATTCAAGGAATTCTATCAACATTACAACATGATGTGTGGTCTTAATTGTTATCATGTGATGGCAGATAGTAATGTGTACATGGAGAGTTGGCCAAATGGGCATGGAAAATTTAATTGGTTTGCTAAAATTTCTAGTGAGAGTCATAGCTTGAAGTGGTTCCCAATTTGACATCAAGCTTAGATCTTTTATCATTTTTATACCAGTTTTCTTATGTGCATGCTAATATTCTTTTTTTTTTTTTTTTTTTTTTTTTAAAGCAATTGGGGTTAAGTAACTTGCTCAAGGTTACACGGCTAGTCATTATTTATGCATGGGTGCTCATTTTCGGAGGCCGGATCTGATCTCGGGTCATCCAAACTCCGAGGCCGGCGCTCTTACTCACTGTGCCACCTAGCCGCCCCTTTAGGGCAATTGGGGTTAAGTAACTTGCCCAAGGTTACAAGGCTAGGTTTTTGTTTGTGCGGATTAAGTGTTGGAGGCCGGCTCCGAACTCAGGTCCTTCTGATTCCAGGGCTGGCGCTCTATTCACTGCGCCACCTAGCCGCCCCTCATGCTAATATTCTTATTGGCATACAATGATAGATTTTGATTTCTAATCCTTAGGTTGCATTATTGCTAGGTATTAAAAATATAACAGCCATGGGGATGACCAAAATGTTACTTTCTTCTGTAGTTATTGTTTCTATTGAATAAATATACTTTTTAGTTGCTAATAAGGTGGATTAATAGGATCCCCTATGAAATATTGATTTAGATGGATGATACCTGACACTTCTGGCTGAATTAAACATCAAAGCGTTCAAGCTGCCTAACCATATAAGATGAGAACAAGGCAC
Source organism: Gymnobelideus leadbeateri (assembly GCA_011680675.1). Classification (NCBI taxonomy): domain Eukaryota; kingdom Metazoa; phylum Chordata; class Mammalia; order Diprotodontia; family Petauridae; genus Gymnobelideus; species Gymnobelideus leadbeateri. Next base: position 28,357 of record WOXC01003133.1, on the reverse strand, counting down.
AAGAAGGATTTAAGGCAGGTAGAAACAGGCACATTTTCTAATATTATTGTCCTTGTTCTTTTTTCATTCTAATTACATACTCAACTATTTGGAAAAGAAAAGATACCCTGAAATACATTAGTGCCCATTAATAACAGGTCTTAGTGTATTAGAAAGTAAGCTTCTTTAAATGTGTAAACATAGTGATTAAACTATGTTTACCAGATACACTAGAATTACCAGTGTTTGCTAAATAATTTGCATTACTAGGTTTATATAATGTGTCCTCGTAAGACATTTTAATTTGAAACATTTTTCTGAGGTCTTGTGCAAGGATATTTTTTTTTAGTGTAGCATCTTTTATTATTATTTTAACATTTAATAACAACCTGACATAAACTTATTAATTACATTAATTATTCATTGTTGAGGGAACCTTAAATAAATGTTACCTGATGATTATAGCTGTAGACCTATCTTGTCATTTTTTAACATTTACTGTGCAAAGACTGGGCATCTATGTGGCACAGTGGATAGAGTGCCAGGCCTGGAGTCAGGAAGACTTATCTTCTTCAGTTCAAATCTAGCCTCGAATACTTTCTACCTGTGTAACTTTGGGCAAGAGACTTAACACTGTTTGCCTCAGTTTCCTTATCTGTAAAATGAGTTGGAGGAGGAAATGGCAAACTACTCTAGCATCTCTGCCAAGAAACCCCCCAATGGGGTCATGAAGAGCAGGAAATGACTGAATAACCACAAATCCAAAGGCTCACTTTACAAAATTTTCAGATAGCTCTAGTTGTATTTTCAGAAAGATATACTGTTACCATTTCGTGTATCACCGTTTATTGCTATTACCATGCTTTCCCATTTATTAATTTATAGGGTTCCTGTTGCCTTTGCTTTATTTATCTTGTATTAGTCTAGGCTCAATTCAATTAAACAAATATTACTTTATTACCTTTGACTTCAAGGCACTTGACTACATAGGGGGACACAAAGGTGAATGAGACATGGACCCTGCCTACAATGAGATTATTAATACAGTAGCAAGATTAGATACATAGGCAACTAACTATCATACAAATTCTAAGGCAGCATGCAGTAGAAAGTGAATGCTTTGGAGTCACAGGAGCTGGCTTGGGATTTTTTTCGCTTACCTTTTACTGGCATGACATTGCTACTCACTTTTTCTCTCAGCCCTCTGGGCTTCCCTCATTTGTAAAGTGAGAGGGTTTAAACAGATGATTTCAAAGGCTTTTCCCAATTCTATATACAGTGGAGAACACAAGTGTATAGGCAAGGTATAATTGTAGAAAGTGCAGGGAGAGATCTGGGAAAGTTGAGATAATGTCTAACTAGGGGGAGCTAGCTGTTTTATAAGAAATGACATTTCAGCTGGGCCTGAAGAGATGAGTAACATTTAAACAGGTAAACAGTTTGTGGAGTGGAGTGTGGATTCCAGGCATGGGAAGTCAGGGTGAGCAAATGCAAGGCAAGGAGGATGTCGGGGTGAGACCTTGAGCTAAAGGGCCAGAGAGCAGACCCAGTTACATTTTTTTCATGTGTTTGAAAGTCACTGGCTTCCACAAAGTTTTAGGAAACAGGATCTAAGAAAATAAAATGAATTGCAAGTTATTCAGTCTTTAAATATGGGGAGGAGGTTTTGACAGGAGCTGGATGACTATTCAGTGAAGTATTGTTATTCAATGTATTAGTTGTTATTTTCTAAGACCTTTTAAGCTGTCAGACCATGCATAAAGATAACTTCAATTGCTCTGCATTCTAAATTTATGACTACTTTGCAGTATTACTTTACTAATTGGAGTTTAACAGAAAATTATTGATTTGTCCATTAATTACAGAATATTACAAGAAAAGTCTTGTTACTTTCTTAAATGTGATTAAAAGAGTTTTGATCATTTCCCCCCCTTCCCTCAAGGGAAATCCTCAACTCATTTTGTAATGAAAATCAGAAGGGGAATTTATTATACAGAAATTAGTTTTACAGGCAATTTCCCACAAGGACAAGTAAGTTCTTATGACCCTGTTTTTACTAAAAGTGTTTCAACTCTAGAACCTTGCAGTGAAACTCTTCTTTATCCCATGGGGCCATCTTGGGAATCTGTCCAAAACAGATTTAAGCCTGGAAGTGCCAGCTAGCTCTCCTAGATGACAATTGTACCCATGTTCCATGATACCTAAGGTACTTTATGTCAGCCCTGAAAACATCTCTCTACCCTCTATTAGCATGCTTCCTTTCTTCTAAGGTGAATTAATGAGTAGGAGAAAAATTCAACTGTCTTTGGCTGGAAATGTCCCAACTGTCCCTGAGTTTTTGCCATCGTCAGGCACAGTGATATACAAACACCTTTCAAATTGGAGGTGGACAGGTGGAAACAATTTTTCTGGCCTTCCCCTCATAAGTCATTGAAGTCATTTTTGAACATAGAGCTAGAGAACTTAAGCTTGCTGGCCCTTACAGGATTCCTACTTAGCCTTACTTGGTAGCTGTATGACTGAGAATATTCATTTTCTCCCCAAGCCTGATTAGCTCTGGAATGTGTGAGTGATTATTTTTACTTGTTGAAGTCTTCAAGATTTCTTTGTACTTTGCCAAAGACATTTGAAAAAAAAAAGTAGCTTTTATCCCTTCCTGATTTCATTGTAACACATGTTTTTTCAATATGTTATTTTGCATATGTGAGATATATTCTATCTGTACAATACAGACTAAATTTATGCTGTGCATATATTTTCTAAGAAATTCATAGTGCTTTTCTGACTGTGAATTATTGTGTTCCTAAAAATCATATCCATGAGAGAGTACCCCTAATGGCTGCTGTCAAGCATGTTTAGTAGCTTTATTTAATTTACTTTTCTTGATGGACTGAACTTTAAGAATAAATTTATTTTATTTAAAATTAAACACCGACATCTCTTGATGGTCCAAGAATGAAAAGTTTTGTGTTTTATCTTCTTAATTACCTGTAGTATAAGCAGATATTTACTGGATAGTTTTAATTTATTCTTAAAATGATTGAATTAATGCTTAGAAAAGTGAGAGGGTTTCCTTAATCAAAAAAAAAAAAGAGGAAAAAGCATGTTTTTGATGGTGGCAGGTTATGTCTCTCACAGCCAAAAGGACCTGAAATCCCCTGAGGATTATGCTATAACACTGCTGTTAAAATTTTCATTAGGAAATTTTATTTTGAACTTAACTAAACAGACATTTGGGTATTACTGATACATACATATTGCAGCAGGTATTGGAAGCACTTAATGAATACACAGAATTCTGTACTTTGAAGGACAAATAAGATTGAATGAGTTATGGTATGGGGGAAAGGTATTGGAAAAATGCAAAAATCACAGCTATTTTGTTCAAGATTTTAACCTTACACAGTGTCACAATGTCTGAACTTGAACCTTTCAAAATATGAAGAATCAGATTGATGTTATAATTATGATTCTGAGTCCTGGACATACAGAGAATACAAAGTTATGTCATTTGCTCCATTGTGTGATACTGTCTGTATGCACATTATTTCCAAGTATGCCTCTAATCCTATATTTCCTGCTTGGTTATATCTTGCAGAAAACTACAAAATTTCTTTAAATGTTGCTTTTTCCTTTAAAGTATTCCCTTGAACCCACCTCATTCTCTCTTTTTGTATAGGCTTAGCCTTTGTTTCTAATCTCCATCATAAACAAGTAATTATTGAGGATTTAGTATATGCTAGGAATGGAGGATACAAAGACACAACCCAAGATGTTCTAGGCCAGACCTGCTTCAGGCCAACCTGGTGATCCAACTTCAGGACTGGAATGAAGTAAGACTCTCACAGACCATATAACATTTAACAAAAGAAGTTGGTTAATGATAGGTTATAAAGGCTATTCAGCAAAGATCAAATGTAGATTCTCTCAGGCCCCTTTTTTCTCCCCTCCACATTTCCTAGATGTGCTGAAGTCCATGAAGTGGGATGACCATCAGTCCTGTTAAGGTTGAGTATCACTGATTCTAGATATTTTTTGTCTGGAGTGTATGAGAAGCTAAATTAATAATTCAAGCCTTAGTCCCCTCAATCAAGCAAGTCTCCAGGATGATTTCATTATATAACTAATAATAACTAACAATAACTAATCTTGCTTACATGGCAGGGACCTTTATAGATATTGCAAAGAATTGTTTCATTCTTTATATTTGGATCTCCAGTGCCCTGCACAGTGACTGGTGCATAGTAAGCATATAATAAATACTTATTAATAGATTGATTGCAAAACTAGCCTAGGCTATGTAAAATAGATGTTACTCCTTCTACTCATATCCTTTGCCTTTAAAGGGTCTATAATCTGGTTTGTGACATCTATAGATAGATGGATAGAGGGAAGGATTGATGAATGTCATAGCCAATAAGTTCATAAAATTTCAAAAGAGAGGATAATAACTAAATGCAAAATATGGAAGAATCAGATTGATGTTATAATTATGGTCCTGAGTCTTGGACATATGGGGAGTACAAAGTTATGTCTAAGGGCCATAATAGTTGTAGAAGGCTTTGTGGAGGAGGGTAGGACTTATTATCAGTCTCAAAGGAAAGGTAAAGAATTAGATAAGTGGAGAGGAAGAGAAGAGGCTTGAGCAAAGACATGGAGGTTGGAACACATATGGTGTCTCTGATATGAAGAGAGGTATCATGTAGGAAAAAGCAGGAGACAAAGGAATAGCAGGTAGGAAATGGGTTATCAAAGGCTTTGCATGCCAAACCAAGATGGTTGGACATTATCCAGGTAGTAGGGGGTCACTAAAAGAAAATTCTTTTGAGTGAGGGTGAGGGGCATATCATGACAAAAGCAAAACCAGTGAGACTTGGAGACTGTGTCTACAACGTATTGGATACATAAGAAATAATCAATAACTACTTATGTAATTGACAAGTTGGATGTGGGAGGTGAGAGAAGTGGGAGAAGTCAAAGATGAGGGCCAGATAATAAACCTTAGAACAAGGGAAATAATGGTACTCCTGAAAGACAGGTGTGATGGTACACATGACAATCCTTTCCAAAAGGGAGGTCTTGTAAAAATTGGTGGATCTTTGATGTCTGGGGTTCTGAGCTACAGTGGGCTAAGCAGATTGGTTATGCACACTGAGTTTGGCATTACTAAGGTAAGTCACTGAGTTGGGGACCATCAAGTTGCCTCTAGAGGACTAAACTGACCCAAGGCAGAAATGCAGTAGGTCAAAACTGCTGTGTATCAGAGTGGGAAAGACTCTGTGAGGAGCCCCTACATTTCTGGCCTGGGTGAAATAGTTTGTAAAAATGGAAAAGAAAAGAAGAGAAAGAAATAGGAAAAGTTGACGTAATGTTCTACTAGTTGGGCCAGGGGTGGAGGAGAATCACATAATTAATAGAATAATCTATACTGGAGAGAGGGTTGTGATTTCAGGGTTAGGACTGTAGGCTTCTGACTCCACAAAGCAATCCAGGGATAAGATAGAGTCACAGTCAGACCAGCTAGGTGGCACAGAGCTCTGGGCTTGGAGTCAGAAAGACTCACTTTCCTGAGTTCAAATCCAATCTCGGACACTTACGAGCTGTGTGACCCTGGGCAAGCCACTTAACCCTCTTTGCCTCAGTTTCCTCATCTGTAAAATGAGCTTGAGTAGAAAATGGCACACTACTCCTCTGCCAAAAAGTGGAGTCAATGAGAGTAGAACATGGCAGAAAAATGACTGAACAGCACAATCAGATCAGGAAACAAACTGCTTAGGGTAGCATACCCCAGGTCAAGATGGAGGTTTTTTAAGAAAGGTAGTCCAACAGGCAGGTGGGTTATCATAGGGAGTAGTCTCTAGGCAGACTGTTGTGTTCAGTTATTTCAGCGGTATTTGACTCTTGGTGACCCCATATGAGGTTTTCTTGGTTGAGATACTGGAGTGGTTTGCCATTTTCTTCTCCAGAAGAATCAGATTGATGTTATGTTATGTTATGCTATGTTATGTTATGTTATGTTATGTTATGTTATGTTATGTTATGTTATGTTATGTTATGTTATGTTATGTTATGTTATGTTATACCAGTCTCAGGACTGGATTTGAACTCAGGAAGAAGGGGTTTGAGCAAAGGCATGGAGCTTAAAACACATGGTATCTCTGATATGAAGAGAGGTATCTATCTACTGTGCCACCTAATTACCCTGGGCTTCAAAACACAGACCATTCAGCCTAATTCTAGCCAGAAGAGTGGTAAGATGTAAACATGTGGGCTTTAAGTGAAGTTTGTTCAAGAGGAAGCCAAAGTAAAGCAGATCCTGAGCTTCGTTAAGAGAAGCACAGCAGGTACTGGAATCAGGAGAACTTTGTTTTGTTCTGCTGTGTTGAAGCCACATCTACAATGACCATTTTTTTTTGTAAAATGTAAAATGTAAAATCCCTTCTGCCTCTAAATCTTCAATCTTGTGGTTTCTTTTAGACATCGTACTTAAGGAATGGCATTGAAAAGCCAGAGAGTGCCCAGTGGAGAGAAACCAGGATGATCAAGAGCCTCAGATTCTTACCAGATGAGGATCAATCAGTTCAAGAAAAAAAGGCTATTAAGCCTGTAGAAACAAGGACCAAGAGTAGATGTGATAGCTCTCTTGTATATAGCATATGAAGGATGTCATGCAGAAGAGAGATTTGACAAATTTTGTTTGGTGCTAGAGGGCAGACTTGGAGTCATAGGTGGAATTTGCAGAGTCAAATTTAGGTTTATCTGGGAAAACTCCCCAACAATTTGAGTTACCCAAAAGTGAAATGGAATGCCTTGGGAGGTAATGAACCACCACTACCTGGGGATCTTTAGGCAGGCTAGATGACCACTTGTTGGCTGTATTGTTGAATTGATTCTATTTTTGTGTAGATTGAAGTAGATAGCCACCAAGGTGTTCCCATTGAGTTTCTGTGATTTTGTGAGAGCGTTTTGAAATCAACAGAAGCCCATGGGTTTGAGTTTGAAGCTAGGCTATTGAGAGGAGATAGTTTGACTTGCTTTTTTGGTGTTATTCCAATGCACAAACCAAACCCACCCTTTCTGGGAGATGGTGAGCAGCCTAGAGTCAGGTGGTCTGGATATCTAGGTTAGCTGGTTTTCTAAAGTTTGGTGTTCACCATGTTGAGCTAGAAGTTTACTGTAGATGATCTAGGTGGGACTGTCTAGACTAAAGGGGTTAAAGTAGGAGATGGAATCTGGGCATTGTGGAAGATGATAAGCATCATGCAAGACATTAGTTGAAGCTTTGTGAGTAGAGCAGAGAGAAATTGCTTATCTCCTGAGCTTTAGTTTTCTAGTGCTTACCCTCTTGCAGGACTAACTGGGACAAGGCTCTAGAAATCCAGGTGGCTATTGTAGATGTTCTGCTTCAGGGAATCTAGGTTTGCAGACAAAGCTTATGAAAATGAGGATCAAGGATTGCCATTCAGTGTCTTTGCTGAAAGTCCTGATTCAGTGGGTCAATAAAAATATATTAAGTGCCTATGTCAGGTACTATGCTAAACTGGGAATATAACTATGAAAAAGAAAGACAGTCACAGCCCTCAAGGAGTTTACAAACTAATGGGGAAAGACAACACATACAAGGAAGCTGAAAGGAAGTGTGTTTATGTGTGTGTGTGTGTGTGTGTGTGTGTGTGTGTGTGTGTGTGTGTGTGTGTGTGAAGACCTGGTTTCTGGAACATGATGAAGAAGTAAAAAGGAGTCCAACAAGAGTACATGACCAGTTGGGAATTAAAGAGATGGCTGACCTGAGCCCTAAGTGGAAGTTTTGGGTTTTATGGCTGGACTCTCCAATTTAGAGGGGCAGAAGGTGGTTGTGAAGTGTAGGCACCAAGGCCAGTTGGATCTTGCAGAATAAGACTTCCCAATGATGAGGTTCCTAGGAGCATGAAATCTGAGAGTACAGAGTTTGATAGGACTCAATTTATGAAACATTTAACTAATACTTCTTATATGCCTACCTTGTATAGTGAGTTATGCTAGGTACTAGGGGGAGATATGATAAAGAAAAGCTGTATCTACATTGAAGGAACTTAGAATCTAGCAGAGATAATGATATATACATAGATGAAATATAACAATAAAATTGGAATGTGATTGAAGCATAAGAACAGTATGGAACGTTTTGACTATAGATGAAGGAAAGAGAACTTTCAGTAGAGGTATGTTGGGGGAGGATTTGTGATCAGGGATAGCATTCTAGTACATATGATGGTGATGAGGAGGCAGGGCATTTCAAGAATGGAAAACTGATCATAACTTCCTTCCTCCATTTCTCTTGCAACTCTCCCACTGAGGTAATTTCTTAAGTCCATCTACAAAGTTCTTCACCTTTCCAGTTACTGTGAATGTATGAAGGATCAGAGAGACAGTGTTTCACAGTGGGTATAGCACCACCATTGGAGTCAGGAAGACCTGGGTTCAAGGTCTGCCCCTGGCCCTTACTAGCTGCTTGACAGTGGACAAGTCACGATATCTCTCAGTACCATAGGCAATTCTAATCAGTCAGGCATAATGTTAAAAGCTGAGATAATATTGTAACTGCAGTTCTGCATGGGTGGATGGAGTTTGCACACTGGAAGTTCTCCACACCAATGCAATCACTTGTCTAGACTCCACTTATATAAGTAGGAAAGAAAAGAAGGAAGGAAAAAAGACAGGAGGGAGGAAAGAAAGGTGGTAGAAAGGGAAGAAAGGAAGGGGAAAGGAAAGAAGGAGGAAAGAAGGAAAAAAGGAAGAGGGAAAGACAGAAGGTATCTTGGGGAGTTTTCTGTGCAGACTTACTGATTACACTTACTACTCTCATCTCACATAATAAAACACAAAAGCTACTTTTATAGTAAACTGAGCGTTATTGTTTTTTCTGGGTACCCTTGGATTCAAACAGTAGTTTCCAACCCTGCCCATCACTGAGAATTCTTAATTTACAATAAATTTGAGGAGATACTTCAGGAATGACTTTTATTGTCAGAAGGCAAGTTGTCCACTTAGGTCAACTTGTTTCTAAAGATGAAGAGCCTGTCGAATCAGGCAAGTTTCAAGAAAATACGTGTGTGCTACCTCCTACCACCTTTTCTGAATGAATCTCACATCTGTCATGTTCTGTTTGCAAAACATTTCCTCTTGAATGTGTAGTTCAATTTCAACATTAGACTCTGATGCACAATAGGCCTGGGAGTGCAGGAAAGCAGCTTTTCCTGCTTTTGATTTGTGATACCATTGGCTAGATGGAGAATTCTTCCCATTGATGTTTCCAGTTTTTCCACATCTGCAAAACAATCTTCTCTATGAAAGAAACCTCTAGAGCTTTGGCATGTTTGCAGATGTTGTAAATAGCCCTTGCTTAAGTGCTATATAAAAAAAAAAGAAAGAAAGAAAAAAGGAAAAAAGAAAGAAAAAAGTTGGTTCATAATAATTTCTAATGTTTATTTCTGATATAAATCAAAGGAATATATTTTCTTAAAGTTGAAGCCAAAATAAATTGTTTAATGTCAAATTTCAGACTGATATGTAGAGTAGAGCTTTTATACGAAAGAGAAGGTTGGTATAGCTCAGTTGGGTCCCTGCAGACACAATGAGGTAAATATCTTTGGTGATTAAAGTCACAGTATTAAGGTAATGAAATATGTATTTTTACTCTTTGGCAACATGGAAAGAATAGATAATCTTAATGGAAATTCTCCTTCCTATTAGAAAATAACTTTTCCCCCCTCTTTTCTTTAAGGTTAAACAAATACATAGAACTCCAGTGACCAAGAGAGAAATGGAGGCTGTTAGGTTTGGGAGTATATGTAGCTTAAAATGTTAGTGGAGAGAACATTGGAATTGCAGTCAGAAGTCAAATCCACTTCAAAACCACTTATGGGCTGTGTGACCCTCTTCGAATCACTTTCTCTAGTGGGGTCTTCATCTATAAAGTAAAGGGATTGGACTAAAGGGCTCCTTCCATTTCTTAGATTTAACAAATAGCTGACCCTTTCATATGTAAGCTCTGCCACTCAAATTCTGATGCCCAGTAATTCCATCCAGAGGATTTGGGAGTTTCAATTGACCAGGTTCTCCTGACCCCCTCCCACCCACATATGCACTTTCACATGTGTACACACACACACACACACACACACACACACACACACACACATACACATACAACTATATAGTACTAGATGATATATGGTCTAATAGACTATCTTTTCCTTTTCCACCTTTTCCTACCTGAGGCTGTTCCTGACTTCTCTGTGTATGTGATTTCTCTCCAAATCTATAACTAAGATACTGTAACCTGGAGTTTTGTCTCAGTGTAGGAAATTGCCCAAAACCTAAAAATATGTCCAAGGGTGTGAGATTTAAAGGTAAAAATTGACTAATGAGCACCAAGATAGAGTCTGATAAGCATGGTGATGGGAGTGGGAAGAGAAAGCCTGGCATTTGGGCTAGGGTAGAGCTGAGGATGATGAGAGGGGAAGAGTAGAGGAGGGAGTAGGTTCCTGCTGAGGGAGCAGTTTATCTCCCAGAGGCTAATGGGACTGAAGGCCTGGCCCAACCTAGGGAACCTGTTCCTCAGCACTGATAGTGATGACTCAAGGGTTGCCTTACGGCCTAATAAGATGGGAGAGCTTTGACATCAATGTTAGTGTGGGAAGGGTTCCTCCCTTTCTTCCTCAGGATTGACCTGCAAAAAGAGGAGAGATCCTTCAGGTATGGGGTGAGGGAGATGAAGAAGGGGTAGGGCAGTTGATGGGGTAGCAGAAAGGAGGAAGAAAGATAGCATACCTCCATCAATACTAGAACACTCCCTTCCTTGGAGGAGACATTTTTAGGACCTTCATATGTCCCTTAGGTTTTGCCATCCTCTGCTTCTCAAATTTTCCTGAGCTCCCAGAGCCTGAGAGTTGGACTGAAGGTTCTGGTTGAAAGAATGATCGACCTCTGTATGAGGGGAAAGGTGGAACACTTCAAGGACATAATCTCCTATATGGGGTGTAGGAGTTCTCTGCCGCTTTTCAGTCTGGCTTGCCCTGGGATGGTAAGGGCTGGGGACACAAACTAAGCAAGGCAGGGGAGAGATCCCACCTCCAAATCTCTGAGCCTCTGCTGGAAGAGCTTACCCTTCTGGGAATGCTTTTGCTTTCCCCATCTCTGGGCACTTTCTTTTCTTCTTCTTCATTTTTTTTTGCCTTTTGGAGGGCAATTGGAGTTAAGTAACTTGCCCAAGGTCACACGGCTAGGTACTTTCTTTTCTTCTAGAGTCTTATACTCCCAACTGATTTAAACTTTCCTAATTGGTAGTGGGCATGTTGGGGCCAGGATATACATGGAAAGACCAAAGGGTTCCCTCCCCGCCACCCAGCTCCATATGCTGAAATAATAGTTCTAAGTCATGAGACCAGAGACTGACATCTGTTCTGGAAGGGCTGGACCCACTGTGTTCCCATAGTCCTGTGCCCACTGTGTCCTTGAAGGAGGACAAGTTTCAACAACCTGGCTAAAAGAACACTCCTGGTAGCCAGAACTAAGGTCTAGGAGTCCCTGCTGGAATGTAACCTTAGGCCACTGTTTTCTCCTCTGTTAAATCATGGGGCAGGACAAGGTATTCTCAAGGACCCCTTCTAGGTGTAACAAGCAGGCTTAGTTAGTCTATGAAGACTATGGGAATCTGGGCTCCATTTGACTCCACCTTGGCTTAGCCTTAATTTCAAGGAGTTGAATGCACTTTGCTCTGTGAGCCGTGTGATCTCAGTTTTTTTGTCCATAGAATCAAGGAGTTCCATAATAATCCCAAAGGTCCCTCCCAGTTCTTATGTGATACTTTGAAAGTTCTTCTTTTTGGGGGGAAGACGCTGGCATTAAGTGCTCTTCCAACTCCCTACCACAAAGCATCTATCTCTTTTCTATAAGGGTTATCATTCTTCCTCCCTTCATAATCAGACTTCTTGAATGTCAGATAAGAAACAACTCATCTTAGTATCTAGTCTTCTAGAATAATTAATTTAAATTGGCAGCTATCAAATGGTCAGATTGCTTGGGAGAAGGGAAGGATGCAGCTACCCTACCAGCTGTCATAAATTGCCCTTGGATTTCTGTGTATCCCTTTCCTACCATCAACCCCACTCCCTACAGTTAGTATGAAAGCTTCTTGAGGGGCAGATGCTATTTTCCTTTTGTCTTTATATCCCCAGCCTGGTCAAGTCAAGTCCAAGAGCATTTATTAAGCAACTACTGTGTGTCAGACACTGTGTTGAGCCTTGTTCATACTAGGTCCTAAAATGTTTGTTGAATTTCATAATAAATTTCATAATTCATAATGCTGTAGAGTTAAAAAGAGGTTTAAGTGGTGGGGTGAAAACCCAATGTGTGTGGCTGTCAGATATCATAGCTATTAAAAGGTAGACTGAATCACTAGATATAGAGTGACCAGAATGAGGTCTAGGTGATCTCTAAAGGCCCTTGGAACTTTGGGTCCCATGTACTCTGTCAGACTATTGTACTAGCTACTAGTGAAATCCCACTTCTAGAGTGCTGTGTTTAGTTTGGAGCACCTCCAGAGGAGGGAGCCAGGATGCTGGGGAAAGCTATAGAAAATAGATCTCATTTATCTGGATAATTGAAACCCCCATATAAAATTGACAAATAGAGGTAGGTGTTGCCTTCTCTGACATACATTTTCCTTCCCTATCATTCAAAATATCTATCCCAGTTCTCCCAACCTTGACCACTCATTTAATTTTTTCTCTTTGTGTGTTTACATGCAAGAATTGGGGTGCTTATTGTCCTATTCCCATCCTGGCAGCGCTGTGAGAGAGATTATTTAAGGCACTAAAAAGAACTTATGAGGTCACAAGATAATGTGAAGGGTTTTGATGGCCTGTTACCAAAATGACCCTGAGGGGATAAAATGAGTCCCTTCCCAGCGTCTTTGCTTTCCTGTTGGCATTGCAGTTGGTTGGATATGGATAGGCTTAATGTTTAGTTTTGAATAAATTGAAGAGGTAGGAGAGGGTAGAGAAGAGACATGTTAGGTACTCCACTTAAAGAGAAAGAAACATTTTTGATGGGACCAATATATTGGTTACACTTGAGTGAATGATTGATTACCAGTAGCTATCATCTATAGACTGCTTTAAAATTCACCAAGTCCTTTACGTACCTTGTCTCATTTGAGATTCACAATAACCCCGGGGGCAGGTACTTTACAGATGAGGAAAATGAGGCTGAGAGAGGTTAATTCGGCAATCTGCCCACAGTCACACAGCTAGTAAATGAAAGGGATGGATGTCAACCCAGACCCTACCAACTCTAAATCAAGCATCGATACCAAGCTAAGAGGAAGAACCACTGGAAGAAAAAACTGTTGTTCCCCTTACTGATCATCTTTTATCAAGTACCTACTATTTTGAAGAGTTCTAATTCCAAGATTAAGGGAATAATTGTAAATTATTTTTGAAGCATGAGTTCTAATGTATTTAGACAACTTCATAATGAGATCTGACACATATAAAATCCCATCTAGATACATCTTAAGGTACAAACCAAAGAAAATTATTTTTGGCTAAATATTTGTTTCTTAGCACCAGAAAATTCATTTTAAGATATATTTCTATTACAGGAGAATTATACATTTGATATTCTCTGTAAAAACAGTAGTCAGTCTTTTTATAGGTTCCTACCTTACAACACTTTTTCCTCACTCTAGCTGGAAGAATTAAGCTGTGCAAGTATTTATTAACCTTATTTCATATATAATTCTATTTGGGGCTATAATGAGGTTACATATCCACAGCCATCCAGCCAGTATCAGAGTGAATTCTCAAACACAAATCTTCTGATGCTGATGCCATTATTCCTTCCATTATACCATGCTTCCTTTCTCATTAGGATCCCTTGGATGTTGAAGGAATATCAACATCCATTTGATCACATTTTGGACATGATATAAGTATTCTGAAACAATTATAGAAGTTGTATATTTGGTTTTTATGACATTGATGATGATGCTGAAAGTTGGTCAGGATTACAGCTTTCAAAATTTTATTATTTTTCCATTCATGTGTCTGTGGCATTACTTCTGTGTACCTCAGATATTTCATCTATGAAATGGTCCCTTATAGGGTTGATGTGATAAATGTGACTTATAAACCCTTTTAGAGCACTTATGTAGAGAGTCTTCTGGATATGGGAAGATACTGTCTGCTTTCTATTGGTCAATTGTACATTTCTAGAGACAGATTATATTCAAGTTATTCCCTAAATTGTGCAAAATGTTCACAGAGGAAGTAAAGAAAGGTAAAAAGTTGGTCATCTTTGGGTGGCAGGTGAGATGGGGAGAAAATCTGGAACTAAAAATCTTGTGGAAATGAATGTTGAAAACTAAAAATAAATGAATAAATTCTGAAAAGAAAAAAAAAGTAAAGAGCTGCAATGGTCAACTGGTGAATTTCAGCAGTGGCCACTTTGAAAAATCTAGGTCACCAGAGCTAAATTTTATTTTTTAGCAATACAATCCTCATCCTAAATTTTCCAGAAACTTGTTTCAATTCTCCATTTAACTTGCCCTTGTAGATCCGGCTCTAATTGTGGGTATGTTTTCTGGATGTTAAATTGTTTTTCTTTAACCTCCTCTAAATGGGCTTAAAATACTTTTTGATTCTCAACAGTTGTCTAGTCAGGAAATTTGCATGGAAAGGAATGGCAAGAGACATGATTCTACACTCCCCCTTGCCTTCCACATTTGGCAACCCAAAGGAAATTATTGTTTACATAAATATTAGATGTGACTAGTTCTTATGGAAGTCTATTATACATGAACCAAATTATGAGGCACAGAACAGAGTCTTCTTAAGTTTATGTACTGTTTACTCTTCTTTTGAAGTATAGATTATTTTAAGGACCAAACTGTTAAAAATAATACAAAAGCAGTTCTGTTTGGTAAAGAATAAACAAATGTGCCAGCCTTCAGTGCTGGCAGATGCTTTGTCTCCCAAGCTAACCTTATGAGACTTTCATATGGTGTTTTTTCCTTCATTTTTTGTGTGCAGAATTGGATTGTCATGCTTGTGTCTGCAGCACTTCCATTGACTCTATCTGTGTTTCACACAGGGGAAGAGGTGACAGGAAGGGCAGTTTATAAATTAATATTGGACAAAAATTCAAAAACTGTTTGCTTTGCATTTTTAAAAAATAGACAAATTCAGCATGATTCAGAATACAGACGAGCCTTATATTGTCTTTAAGGAAACTGCTATTTGTGATTCTAGCATTTTAACAATTTAAACAAAGGAAGCTAGTAAGTTTTTTTTCTTTTTGTGAACATGGTAAGTTAATTATATTCAGTTTTTCCATGTGTGCATAAGAGTTGAATGGAGCCCTGAATTAAAAAAGACCCAAGCTTGTTTTTTTCACTATTATGTGATCATTCCTGTAAATGAATTCTACTTTACTAAGTGAAAATAGAATACCCAAGTCCTATCATTTGTGTGGGAAACTATTTTTGTATTCAGAAGTTGATTGTTCTGTTGTTTTAATCATAAACTCATGTACTGAAGTGTTCATTTTTCCCCCTTGAAGAAATAGGGGTATTCTTCTTCTCATTTTATTTTGCAATTCATATAAAGTCTTCATCTAGTACTCTGACTACTTTCCCTTTATAATTTTCTTAAGCCATGTGTTACATGTATTGGTTAAAAGATTGCATGGGAGCCAATATCCTCAGCAGGGAAGAATAGTTAACAGATTCATTCATTAGTGTCCTATTTGACTAGTGTTCATCTATGGTAATCATTTCTTCGTTCAAAGTTACTGCACCTGCTTTCATTAGAGCCATCAGAGCCATTCAAGAGATGATAATGCTCCAGAATTTCCATATATTTGAATTTTACCTTGGCTAGATTCATATTTTTACAAACTTAACTTTTGCTATCATGACACAGAATCTTAAATCAACAAGTGACAATCCTTCAAAATCAAATGAAATACAGATTGTTGAATTTTCTGTTCTAGTTCTCTCAGTCATGAATATTAAGCCTTTTCTTCTATCTTTAGAAAGAAGCATTGGCCTGATCTTCAGAAAAAAAACCATGCTGTTCTTCCCCCCCGATATAACAGATTTGCTTCATTTGTACTTACACCTTGGGTTTTTATTTTTAACCTGTAGAATATAAGCCATTGAGGACCCAGGGTATTTTGCATTTGTTATGGTATAGTGGATCAAGAGATAGCCTTAAAACCAGGAAGACCTGAGTTCAAGTCTCCTTCTAACACATATTGGTTGTGACCCTTGACAAGTTGGCACATCCCTCAGTTCTGTAGACAACTTGCTAAGACTTTTAAGTGGTGAGGTTGCCTGTCTGCAATGACTGAAGGAGGATTTTTATTAAATGTTTCATATTCCAATGAAATAACAGGCCCAGTCCTATCTCTATCCCTATTTCTTAGGACAGTGATTGGCACAGAGTAAACATTAATAATTATTTCCTGTATGTCACTGAATATTAAGGCAGAATGGTATACTGGGTAGAGAGTTACTGACATGGTCAGGGAGACCTGGTTTCCAATACCACCTCTTGTTCTGTGACCCTAGGCAAGTCATTTAAAGTTTCAGTGACCCAAGCAACCATGAGACTCTAAACTGTAGAATGGTTGTAGTTCTGCAGTGGTAGGGGGAATTTTCTTACTGGGATTACCCTTCACCGATAAAATCACAGGTAGAGAATATTAGATAGAGGTTGCCAAGATTTCCTTCTTTAACTACTACTTACAGTATAAATGAAATATCTTTGTGTTAAAGTATTGACCTTCCACTATGATATACTGATATCAGGAATTGTTGCATAGCAGTATAAGGGTGGTAGTTGGTGTGGTGGAAAGTATACCATGTCTGGAATTAGAAGATACCTGGGTTTGAATTCTGCCTTTGACACTTAATAGCTGTGTGACCAAGTAACTCAGTGTCTCTGATTCTCTATTTCCTAAAGGACAAAATGTGGGTGATAATACCTGCAGTGGTGGCTGTTGTCCTTCATTCTTGAAGAGGACCAAAATGACATCACTATGTCAGGGTCAAGGTACAGTGTATCTGACTGTGACTAACCAGACCGACATAATCTTGGAGTGCTCTATCGAGGGTCAGGTACTCCAAAGAGTCCATACAAACATTTGGAGTGAAGTTCGCATGTCTAACTTTGCACATCTCACATTGCTTTTGAGTTACTGCAATTCTCCTTTCCTCCTAGAGTTCAGTACCTTTGATGTAGGCACACCATGCTGGGTGGTCCTGTGTCAATGCTTTCTATGTCTCAAATCGATTCCAAAGTTCTTCAGAGACACCTTGAAGGTTCTCTGTGTCTTTTAAGTAAACACGAATTTCTCAGTACCTGCCTCACAAAGCTGTTGTTGGTCTCAAACAAGATAATGCAAGAAAGTACTTGATATTTTCCAAAGTACTATTTGCAGTATTAGTACTGCAAATATCAGTGATTATTGTAGTGTTAGAATTGGAATTAGAACATTTTTGGGGAGTGGTTATAATTCAATTAATCAACAAGTAATTAATTATTAACCAACTAGTTGGCCCTGGGGATAGAATAACAAAATATATATGCCAAATAAATATAAGTAGATAATCCAACTGGGGGAGACACTAGCTTTTCCTTTGTTGTCAGCTAAAATTTTGCCACTGAAATGAGATTTCAGTGACCTTTTCCCTTGAAACATTGATATACTACACATTTTCTAAATCTTTATAAAGTTATTTTCTACTCAACAAGTTAGTAGCTTTGATTCCTTATGTTTTTTTTTTCTTTTTGATAGCTAGGAATGTTAATCTTTATGCCAAAAATCTCTTACTCTCAATAAAACTACTTATTAATCTTAATGTAGTGGATGGGTACATTTCATTCTCACTAATGGAGTCAGTCAGCAAGCATTTAATAAGTGCTTACTATGAGCCAGGCATTGAGCCAAACACTAGTGATGTAAAGAAAAGGAAAAGAAAAGCCCTGCCTTCCAGGAGCTTAGAGTCTAATGGGGGAGACAACATGCAAACAACTTTAACTATAATAGACAGGATAAATATGAGATGTGGAAAGTGAGGTGATTCTTTTGGTGTAAATAATATATGAATGAAATAAGTTTAGTAAAAATATTGGAGAACTTTATTATATTAGGAGAATGTAGGAAGTATTCCCTTTGAATTATTAGGAGAATGTACCATAACGTGTACTAATATTCCTAATAATATGTTGTCTTACAGAATGATAGGGTTGCACCTAGCACATCCCAGCTTCACATAAAACAAATTTGGGAGATGGGAAATGATGGATTAAATAAAAAAGAAAATTTGATTCTTAATTTAATTGGTCTTCTAATATCATAGTATTTTAAGAATGTCAGTTAAAATAATACATAATTGACCTTTTCAGAGGGTCAGTCTTTACAGCTTTCCAATTTCTCTCTGAAATATTAAAATGGAACTGCCATTTCCTGATTTGGTAATGTTTTTATCTTCTATAATAACCAAATTATGATTTCTCTTGCATTAGATGTGTGCATTTCTTTTAAAAATATTTAATGGACATTCTTTTTATATTACAGTCACTTAATAAATCTTGCCCATTTCCTCCTAGAGTACCCTTCCTTCTTTCTACAATGGCAACAAGGATAGAGAGGCAAGCACAGTTGTCTGATACATTCACTATGAACATTGTGCCTTGGAAGTCCTCTGTGCCTCTCTTAAGAGAAAGGAGATATGTTGTATCATAAGTTATCTGTCTATAACATTGATCATTGCATTTGATCTGAATTTGATTGTCTAGCATTGCCATCATTTATATTGCTATAGTCAATGCGGGTATTATTCTCCGGATTTTCTTTTCTTAGCATCAGTTCCTATAAGCCTTCCCATATTCCCTTGAATAACTCATATTCATCACTTCTCATGTGTAATAATATTCCATTACATTTATATATCGCAATTTAGCTAGCTTTATATATTGTGGATATAGAATGTGCTGGAGCCAGCTGCACTGTTTCCCTACCCCAGCTCAGTTCCTCCATCGCCCTCGGCTTCCTCCTCTTCTTAGTCCATCCCACCACCCCCCTGGGCTTTGGAGATCTCAAGACACTTGTGGGCCTGCAGCACCTCAACGAGTTCATTGCTACATTGAAGGGTTTGTGCATTTCCAGGCTGACATTGCAGTATTTGAAGCTGTCTTGGGCCCACCTCCTGCTAACTTGTACCATGCTCTCCACTGGTATAACCACATTAAGTCCTACGAGAAGCAAAAGGCAAGCTTTCAAGGAATAAAGAAGGCTTTGGGCAAGTATGGGCCTGCTGATGCAGAAGATACCACAAGAAGTGGAGCTACAGATAGCAAAGATGATGATGACATAGATCTCTTTGGATCTGAAGATGAGGATGAAAGTGAAGAAGCAAAGAAGCTAAAATGAGAAGGCCTTGCTCAGTATGGATCAAAGAAATCAAAAACCCTGAAACTGTTGCCAAGTCTTCCATCTTACTGGATGTAAAACCTTGGGATGATGGAACAGATATGGTGACTTTGAAGGAATGTGTCAGAAGCATTCAGGCAGACGGCTTGGTTTGGTGTTCTTCTACACTAGTTCCAGTGGGATGCCGCATCAAGAAGAATACAATATGTGGTTGAAGATGATAAAGTTGGGACAGATAATGCTAGAGGAACAAATAACTGCCTTTGAAGACTGCAATCCATGGATGTTGCTGCCTTCAATAAGGCCTAAAACCTACCATCCTCAAAAATTATATTTAAATAAAAATATTTGCAAGCAAGAAAAAATTATTTAATAAAACTTTTCCATTTTATCTTTGTTATAACTTCTATCCTTTGTTTGGTTATGAATTTTTCCTTTAGCCAGATAGTAGTTGTATAAGATCATCCACTACATCCCAGGTCATCGACAGTTGTCCCGACTTTTGTCTTGCCACTGGATTTCAGTGACTCTGAAAGAGAGAATAAGGCTGATGACTTTGGGCAACTCTGCCTCACTCAAATCCAATTTGAGACCTTGCTCCATGATGTCATTGGTCTTCTTTGAAATGATGAATAAACAACAGTTGTGTAAAGCACCTCCTTCCAATGTCCTCTAGCTTGTTTTGTATGGTCCTTTATATTTAGATGTCGCTTCCATTTGAAGCTTATTGTGATATATTGATGTAAGAGATTCATGTGACTTTTTCTGCCAGTATGCCCTTCAAAATTTCCCAAAGGTTCTTGTTGAATTGGAGCACTCCCTTGGGTAATTTACATTCTTGGGTTTATAGAATACTGGGCTACTGTGTTCATTTGTTCCTAGGTTTTGCATATCTAGTCTAAATTTATGAATTTTCTTAAGAGTTTGATAGATCAAAGGATCATAGAATATTAGAGTTGGGAAAGGAATTCAGAAATTATCCCCTTGAATTTTCTGTTACCTCTTCTTCTTTACTTCCCATGATGGGGAAGATTTTCAGATATATTAAGTGACGTGCCCAAGGTCATAACTTGGAAATGGAAGAGCTGGGACATGAACTTGGTTCTTTGGATTCCCAATGCAATGGTCTTACCGTTTTGTTGTGTTCTAACCCCTACACATTTAGTATAGTTCACCTTGTAATTTACAGAGTACTTTCCTAAAAACAATGATGTGAGATAGATAGTTCAAGTATTATTTCTACTTTACAGATTAGGAAACTGACTCAAAGAGGTTAATACAATGGTGAAAGATCATAAGACAGTATCAGGAGAGGGACTCAGATGGAAGTGTCTGTCATTGAGTCCAGTATTCTTAGCATTCTGTCATTCTGACATGACTACATAGATTCAGTGGCAGTAAGAGAACAATTCATTATACTTCAGAGAAATGAAATGCAAATGCGACCTACTTTTAGAAATGATAAAAATATGTTTTTTAATATCAGAAACTTAATAGTGACTCTTACTAGTAGTATCTGATTAATCATGTCAATTGTTGAATTGGAGAAAACAACCTTTCAATTTTGTTTTTATATCCATTGAAAAGATAATTTCTCTATACATATTATTTTGGAAAAAAGTAGACTATTTATGGCATATTCAAATTTGTTTTTTTTTCCTTAAGAGTTTTGCTCACATATAAGAAAAAACTCTTGGACAACATTTTTGATGCACTTTTTGACTAATGGAAATATCTAAAGCTGATATTGTGGTCTTTTTCAGTCCATTATCTCTGTTAAGCGTTATTGAAGACTCATGCATGTTTTCCAATTACATGACTAATATATAAGAAATTTATCAATAGGCATTTAACTGGAATAAGTAAGAATGTCACTAATATCAATAAGTAGTGCCTGCATCAGAGAAAGGAAAAGAAGTCTGAGAAAGAAAATGAAAGAGGAGAGAAATAAGAAGGATAGTAAAATAATTAAATAGCTATTGTTATCATTACTATATTGATAGTTCCATGTTTTGCAAGTAAATGGTTAAAAACTCATCACTGTGGGGTGCAAAAATTTAGCACTTGCCAGATAACTTGAAAGACAGGATCAAGCAGTGAGAATTTATATACTGGAAGCTCTTTTTTTCATAAATGAATTGATAATTAATCATACCGTCATGAATATACTCCCCAAGATATCCTTGAGATTTAAACATATCAATTGTACCAGAATCAGAGCTTCATTACAGACAAAACTGTGGACTATAATTGACTGGACATAACAGCTATCTATAAAGATTTTAGGGTAACCTCTGGTAACTGTCATAATACTAAATATTCACAATCTCCAAACTATAAGGAATAAAAATTCCTGAAATATAGAGACTATACAAAGAAATCAAAACCAGGTGAAGACAGGAAGAAAATATAATCCTCACCATCCTTTCTATAGTAGGAGTATTCCTAAAGATGATTTCAGTGAAAGCATAGAAGATGGCATGTCTGCCAACACTTTCATTCAATTACAAGAAGATCAGTTCTTTCATCCATTTTTGCATAATAGTTCACCAAACATTAACAATAAAGCAGGACAGTGCTTCACTCCAGGATCTTTTCTATATTAACTCTATTGAGCATAAAGATGAGAAGATGAGAATGAAATGAAAATAATACTAATGAAAATGAGTTCTAGTACTTTTATTTCACCTGTGAAATAGTCCATAGAATATCTGGTATAAAAGAATAATAAGTTGGCTCTTGGATTAGGACCATTTTTCTTTTAAATCTATTGGAAAAAATGAGAGAACTATAACATCTAGTACTTTTAAAATAAGGAGACATTACTTTGCCAAGAAGATTAAAACCTGAAACAGGTACACACCATTGTATTCGTCCAATGTAACCTATCTTGGTTTAATTTTGCTGGAAAGTTTCAGAGTCCTACTTCAACATTGGTCTCTCCTGAATCCAGGCCAGTCTACTACACATTACTTCCTCTCAGAAATGGACACATTTGGCTACAGAAGGGGCAGGTACCACTCAGTCGTCTGGATTAGATTTTATCTTGAGACTGACAAATTAGTAAATACCTATTCCACATCAAAGGAGTGCTTTAAGATGATCAAAGAAAGTGTATTTCCAGAGCACTAAAGTGTGACTGGTCCATGGAATCAGGATTTTAGAGCTTGAAAGGGTCTTTTGAATCATAAACTAACTCCCACCTTTAGTGATGAAAAAACCACAGCCTAGACCTGTGAGATTGATTTACCTACAATCGCATGACTGGTTACGTCAGAGAGCCCAGACTCCCCAATTTACATTCCATTGTTCTTTCCTCTACAACAAACTATCTTTCACTGAAAGAATTTATTATATCACGTGTGTAATTGTGCCAATTTTTATTCAAAATCTAATTTTATTATCTAATAAGACTTTGCAAAGTTTTTTCTATAGTATTCTATATTAATTCCACATTAATCCTGGGTAGCAGCCTTTTGCAGTAGAGCACATTTTTTTCTTTTTCTTTGAAATGATCTTTGAAGCCTTAGTAATCACCATCCATTTAGGTTTCCTGAGCTAGGGGGCTTTTATGCTGTGACTATTTTCCTGTCAATGTTCCCTTTTCATTAAAAAATAAATGATATAAAATGGACCTTACTTCAGACACTTTAATTAAAAACCATAAGCCCTAACCTTTTAGAGTCTTAATTAAAAGCCAAAAGCTCTGCTCAGCTTTACAATTTACTGACTAAATTTGGGTCAGCTTTACCTGGAAATTTCCAGCCTGTGTCAAAATAATAGAACTGTTGCAGATTTTAAGGATGCTGTAGTTAAAAAGCACGATGCCCAAACAAATAGACTTTTCCTGGGCAGCAGCTATTCAAAGGGCATTGTTGGCATAGGTTTCAGATCTAGGTAACAACAGCTGCTAGATTGGCTTCGAAGCCATTTTAGATAGCCTGACAAATAGTCTTGCTCTCTGGGATTCTCCAGCTGTTCTGTAGAGACATATCATTATCAACAAATAGGATTTTCTTAAAAAGCAAAAACAAAATCTGTCCTGTGGTGGCTTGTGGACAAGGAACCAACAAGTGGTTTCTATTTCTTAGCCTATAATATAGGTTTATTTATGTATTTATGAACTGGATGTATTACTATTGCCATCTGTCTTCAGGAAACACTAGCATAGTTTAAAATTACACATTAAAAGTGCCACAACGCCATAGAGTCTGTCTCTGACTGCCCCACTCTGTGTCTGAATGACTCTGTGTGCTACCAGATGTGTTGAATGACTCTTCCAAAGATGGCTCCCTGCTATTTGCATCTGTTAAGACTCAAATGGGTTATTTACTCAAGTCCAGGTCTGAAATACATTATGCTTAGTAAATGTGTTCCTGATCTCACCCTTTTCAGATAGAACATGAGGGCAACTGGTATGTAAAGCTTCCTTCCCACTTTTCATCAAACCATCCTTTCTTATCTCTATCTTCAAGGTCACATGTAAAATAGAGACAGGTTTCTAACCTTATTAACTGGAGTGGTTTATAGCAACTGCTGCTTAATCAGAGATGATTATGACTGTTCAGTAATAAACCCAAGGACCAATTAAAGAGTCACACATCCTCCCAAGTTTCCAAAACACACAAATATTTAAGAGTGTGCACCTTTAGGTGGTCAGCCTCATAGGTGGATGTGCCATTATTTGTTGTCAACATTTGAAGGGTTTTGGTTATCAGAGGTCTGTTTCCACCTTCTAAATAACCAAGAGGGTCAGAATTGTACATTGGGATTTTTATAAATTCTTTCATTCCAGAAAAAGATACTGCAGATAAAATACAAAAGTTCAACTTGGTAGTGTGTTGAAAGTGCGTGTGTCCACGAAATTGTCAATTTAGAACTGGAAGAGAACTTTATCATTATCTAGTCCAAATTCTTCCTTTTACAGATGTGGAAAACGAGGCATAGAGGGGAAGGGATGTGCCCAAGGCTATCCTATACAAGTAGAAAGTGGGAAAGCCAAAATTTGAAGCCAGCTTTTCTAATTCTAAATCCATTGCTCTTTCCATTTCACCATACTGACCCTCTGATTTCAAATCCAGACTCTTTCCCTGGCACATTTAAACAATACTGGGATGATTGTGCTTTAAAAAATCTATTCATTTTTCATATCATCAGGATTGTTAAAAATTCCTCTATTTGAACTGAATTCCTAGAGGATGTGAGTTTGAATCCTCCCTCTGCTATTTACTAACTTTGGGACCTTGGGAATATCATTTTATGTCCTTAGTACTCAGTTTCCTTATCTGTTAAATTAAGGGATTGTGCTGGACCCTCTGAGGTTCCTTCTAACTCTAAACCAATGATCTTTAAGCCATTATCTCTTCTGTCCTGTTAAACCTAGCAAAGCCTATTTGCTATTTAAAGTAAGGCTTTGAGGAAATAAGGTGGTTTGGAATGCAAGGAGTTATTAATTAACATTACAGCATAGCTTTAGGACATAAAACCACAAAGCAGCTTTTTGGCTGGTTGTCAGTGAGGTCACACATGTGTAAATAATCCTTAGTTAACAACAACAACAAAAGCTCCCCAGCCTTTTCTTTTCTCTGTATTTTATCTTCTTGACAATGAGGATGATTCTGTAGTGAGGGTCCTTGCAGCTCTCACATTCTCTATAATTCAGTGACAGCAAGAAAGCGATCATGATCCTTTTGTTCTCCCTAATAATATAGCATCCCTGAAACAAATTCCCTGCCATGTTCTTAGGCTTAGATGAGATGGTTGTCACCATTTTGACTTATTACTAGGCTAGGTCAGGCAAACATCAGAGCTTTCAAGCCAGGCTGGACAACAAAGCTGGCAAATAACAAGTGGGGTGACATGTTAGGTTAGGTATCCATGCTAATGCTGTAGAGTTTTTAAAATTTGTTTTCAATGACCAGTTAGAAAGAATACAAGGCCTAGAGTCCTAGGATTTATGGGTTCAAGATCTACCTCTTCTATTTCCTGCTTATGTCATCTTTGAAAAGTCATAATCCAGGAAGAATAACTTCCTGGGCCTCAGTTTCCCCATCTGGCTCTAAATCTGTGGGTCTGTCAGTGTCTTCCATGAAAGCTCAGTTCTTGCATGGAGGTGACTCTGTGTTGTTGAAGGCTGGGCAAACAAATAGAAAGCTCTAGCAAGATCTCCTGAATCTGGACTGTGTCTACTATCTGAACTAGCAAAGTTCAAAAAGCTTGGTTGCCAGATGTTTGGCTACCAACCCTTTAAGTGTTTTTGGTTATAGAAGTTCATGATACTGAAAAAGACAAGGATGAGCTATGACCTGTATGGGTTAAGGGAGCACCCACACTCATGAATATACATACCTTTTTAAGTATTGAAGGTTATGAATATCAAAAAAGTACTTTTAACCAACATTTGCATTAACTAACATTAGCATATTGGAAAAAATTCATTTTTTAATCTTAAATGCTAATAACGCTGAGCACTTTCAAGAAATTTGTAATTAAGATATTTTTACAGGTTTAGTTTTTAAATTAAAATGTCTTAAGATGAACCCATTTTGTAATAATTTTCTTAATTAAAAGTCAACATTGACAACAGTGTACTAGAATAATAGGTACTGTGTATTCCCTCCTTTTTTCCCTTCTCCAACCTCCTCCCCCTTCCTTTCCCTTGCCTTCACTTCCTCCCTTATTCACTTCCCTTCCCCTTCCCCTGGTCTTGTTCTGCCTCATCTTTTCCCCACTTTCCCCCTGTCCTTTGTCTGGTCCCATCCTCCTTAACCTTTCTCTCTTTTTCTTCTTCTCTCCCTCCCTTCCCTACCATCTTTTCCCAACCCCAGCTAGGACATGATAGTTATCTTCAAATATTTGAAGATTCATGATATGGAAGAAAGAAGTATTAGACTTCTTCTGCTTGGTTTCAGAGGATAGAACAAGGAGTAAATGTTGGGGAGGGTGTGTGTGGAGGGGAGTTGTGGAGAAGTATACCTCGGCTTGATATCAGGGAAAACTTCATAACAAATTAGAATCGTAAAGAAGTGGGATAGATTTCTACAAGTGGTAGTCAGCACCCTCTCACTGGAGATCTTTAAATAGCAGAGATTGGAAGCCCACTAGCCGTCCATTTTATAGAAGGAATAATTCCTGTTTAGGCGCAGATGGAACTAGATTTCCCACTCAGCTCTGAGATTATGTGACTTCTTTCAACCTGTATTGTCTTGAGATGTAATTATAAGAAGCATTTCCATTCTAGATGCACAGTGCATAATTGAAGCAGAGGGCCCTGACAAATTCATATTAGTCTGTAATAATTTTGGTGCTATCAGTATCGATATATTAAAACTTGAAACATAGGAATGACATCAGAAAATATCTGTTATTAGGACTGAATGAATGAAAGAGTGAATGGATTGAGAATTGCTCTTTAAACGGATTTTGTTTTATTCTCATCAGTAAAGTAGTGTTCGTTCTATTGACAGGTCATGACAATCCCTTCTGTGGAGATTTTTGGTTGTATGGTGTTGAACTTAAGGTTTATTTTAGGTTTTCACCTGAGCATAGACATAAAGCAAACAAACTCATGTAACACTGTACAAGTAAGTGAGAGAGTCATATTCTCTAATCATCTGATAAACAGAACTTTCAGAGGTAGCAAGAAAGTTAACATGGAGAATTGACAATGTTAGAAAAAAGACTTGTATGGAGAAGTCACACTTAGGAGTTTTGTTTCAGAGTTGCAATACAATTCTAAAAGAGCCTTACTTATTTTGTATTATAATTTTCCTATGTGCAATAATTGGGATTTTAAAAAATCTAACCAACCATTTACATCAATTACATTTATGCATGATTTGTGTCTAAATGAGTAATGAAGTAGTTAAAAAAATTTTGACGTTACTGCTTATGAAATGTACATGCAAAAGAGTACCACTAGTCACTACAAAAGAATGTTAAAATGTGGTGCTGCCCATTTGAAATAAGCCTTTTTATATTAAACAATTGATCAATGAAAACTCTAGTTACAGCATAAATTACCAGACAACTTAGGTTTTCCTTGGAGGAAATGGTTGCCAAATGCTGTAATGAGACAGACACATTTATATTTATATCTGGCCACATAATTCACATCACAAAGAGACAGCATGTCTTCACACTTTGTTCATGCTTTCTTAGTCACGTTGGCACCATTGTTCGACAGACTATAAATGCAGGGCTACATCACAGCACAGGCAACAGGATTCTGTATGTCATTCTGTAGGACATAAATGGGTAAGACTTACTTTTAGTTAGCCTCATATCTCCTGTGCAAATCTGAATTTTATAAAAATTAGAGGTTGAACATTTATTTTGCAAAATGATTTTCTGCAGCACAAATGTGCTCTCCCCCTGTGCATTTAAAATGTGATTTATTACAAAAAATCAATTTGTGTACTGCTTCTTCTAGGAAAGCATTTTGTGTACACTGTGGATCATAGGATCATAGGGTTAGGGCCATACAGTTTAATCTCTTTATTTTATAGATGAGGAATTGAGCTCAAGGGG
Organism: Gymnobelideus leadbeateri; assembly: GCA_011680675.1. NCBI lineage: Eukaryota > Metazoa > Chordata > Mammalia > Diprotodontia > Petauridae > Gymnobelideus > Gymnobelideus leadbeateri. The sequence continues at coordinate 367 of WOXC01003133.1, read as the reverse complement.
AACCCAGGTGATTTGCTCATGGTTACATAGTCAGTAAGTGGCCACAGTGGGGTTTGGAATAGTTTTGATGTATTAGGAGTGAGAATATATGTATTATTGCAAATTTCTTGAAAAAAGGTAAAATCAAGAAAAAATGCTTTATTAATTCGATAAACATTTATTAAGCACCTACTAAGGTTTAGACAGAGTCAGTGTGAGGTAATAGCTAGAAAATTGCCTTTGAAGTCAGAAAAACCTGGGCTTACGTCTTGCCTTTGACCCATTTTTTGTCATCCCACAAATCACTTAAATTCTCAAGATTGTAGTAAATTGTCTATTAAAGAGAAGAGCAGTTCCTAGTCTGCATTAATAGAAGAAATTTCTTTAC
>WOXC01003132.1:0-122792 GCA_011680675.1 Gymnobelideus leadbeateri | reverse complement strand
ATCCCTCCTGGGAGGGCCATACCTTTCATGAAGGACTGAGGTATCTTCATTGGTTCACTGCCTGTATACCCGAAGTAATCATTTCTACCCTGACAAGACTGACTGGGCTTCAGGCCTCTTTCCCTGGGGCTGAACCTTCACATAGGACTCTGTATGTCCCAACACAACAATTCTGCCATCTTTCATTGTCTTTTGTGTATTGCCTGGGTCCTTGACTTATCTGAGAAAGCTGTTAGGTGCCCATAAAAGGCATGCATGACAAGGGCACCCACATGATGCATGTCAAGGGCACCCTACCACCCTGAAGGTGGTCATTTTTTCCTGTGAGTATATCCTTTGAGTACTCAGGATCTCCCCCACATCACCATGGAAGGTCCAAGCTGGTTACATAGAAAGAGAGAGGGATAGCAGCTAGACAAACCAAATACTGTAGATATGAGATATGTGAATAAGAAATTCGCCAGAGGGGAAGGTCTCCAGGGAGGATTTATGAAGACATGCACAAAAAGCATACGAGATGAGATGGCTACTTTTATAACTTTTTTTGGGAACACAAGAGAGGGAGAAGAATAAGCATTTATATCATTCCTACCATGCGCTAGGCACTTTGATTACCACTTTTACAAATAATATCTCATTTGATCTTTACAATAACCCTGTGAGGTAGTTGCTATTATTATCCTCATACAATTAAGAAAATTGAGGCAAACTGAGGCTCAGGATCCTGGTTTTTTTTTTCCTGCAAGGCAAATCATATGCTCCCTCCTCCATAAAACCTTCCTTGATCCCTCCTTTTCTCCCTCCTCAATTTTCCTAGAGCTATAGTGTCAGAGTCATATGGATAGTGCAATAAATAAAGCACTGGCTCTGGAGTCAGGAGGACCTGAATTCAAATTTGACCTTGGACACTTAATACTTACTAGTTGTGTGACCTTGGGCAAGTCACTTAATCCCGATTGCCCTACTTTCCCCACTCCAAAAAAAACAGAAACAAAACCCAAAACCAAACAAAGTCAAATGGAGAGGATCCTTGCTGGCTGCATATTGACTTAGTTTTAAAATCTAATCCTAACCCTAATATTATCTGTGTTTTATTGAATTTTTGTTTATTTAGTTCAATATTTTCCCATTATATTTTAATCTAGTTTGGGCCATATGAGAAAATATTGTGACTCCATATTTGATATCTTTGTCCTAGAGCACCATGTCTCTAATTCTCTATTGTTTCCCATCATACCTTAACTTAAGAATCTATGACCCTCACCCCTAAGAAGGATGTAAGCTCCCTTAGGGCAGCAACCAAAATTTTCATCTTTGGATCTCTAACTGCTTAGCAAAGCGCCTTCTACATGCTATATACCCTTAATAGATTTCTTGTTGAAATGAATTGATGGCTCACAGTCTGTAATAGTAGAGGAAGTACCACACTAATGAGATCATAGATCCAACCAAATAGCCATAACACACCCACCACCTGTCAAAATTCACTCTGTTTAGCTCAAAGTCCTGAGCCACATGCTGAGGAGAACAGAGTGAATGTCCTCTGATGATGGTGGCAAGGCTGTGGAGAGTCACTGTCTTCAGCCTAATATTTTTTAATGCCTCAGACAATCAGCAGCCAGAGAAGTGATATTGACTACTTCTGAATTCAGAGATTTAGCATTGCATCTTTTGTTAAATCTCCATGATTCCCTTTGCCTCTCCATGTTTTAAAAAATCTGCCTTGCAAATAGGTTTCCAAAATAATTTAGCTTGCTCATGAGTCTGTATGATAGGATTATTGCTTGGCAACTAAAATGAGACTAAGAGTTGGGGGGTGAAGTTTTAGCTTTATTTGAGGATAGGACAAGAGAGAAAGTTTAAATTGAGATGGAAGGGAAATGGGATAGAATGGAGGAAGAATTTCCTGATTTAAGAGATTGTGACGTCTGGACCTAGGCTGCCAAGAGGGGCTCTTAGAGTCTTCCCTGGATATTTACAAAGGTAGATAGCTTCCCCTCCTCCCCCCAGGGTAGCTTAAATTCTGCCTTGCCTATAGCAAAATAGTAGATTAAATGACCCTGGAATCCAGGAATTATCTGCAGAATTTAGTAAGCTTCTGAGCATAAAGATATTCTTTGGCAGAGAATTATATGCCAACAGAAATCACTACCCTGCAGCTTTCTTTACCTTCATCAATTTTCTCATCATTTCCTTGCTGGCTTTTGAGCCTCTCAGGGATATTCTATGTCTTAACATGATGATTTTCCCCTATAGTCCTTGGATTTGTGTGTTTACAAAAGGAAAGCCAGTCTTGTGCTGGTAGCACAAATGGTTTTCAAGACCAGTGATTTATTTCTTTATTTTTTTTTTTTTTGTAATGGCTGTAATGACCTGCTACAATAGTAATGGGAATCTGAAAACTCTGGCTAAAGTTTCTTGGGAATGGAATAGACCATTCCCTCCCATCTATTCAAAATACAACTCCAAATATAAAGCTACCACTAGAAACTATATCTAATTTATTCAATCATTATTTTTTTAAAGGAAGGCCTACTATAATTCTGCTCTGGTGATATGAGATAATTTTTGGCCCTATGGAGGATGTAAAGGTAAATTTTAACATGGTCCCTGCCCTCCTAGAGCTTTCAGTCTACTTAGATATAATTTATAAGGGAAAGCTAAATAATGATATATGGGAATACCAAAGTAGGTGATAGATAAATTAAACTTTTTCTGCTTGGCATGATAGTGTAAGAGTTAGAAGTCATTGGTAGAAGTTACAAGGAAGAGAAATTTAGGCTTTTAATTAAAAGAGGAATTTGTTAATATTAAGTGCCTACTATGTACAAGGGTAGGTAGGTGGCACAGAGGATAGAGCTCTGGGCTTGGAGTCAGGAAGACCTGAGTTCAAATCTAATCTCGGACACTTACTAGCTGTGTGATCTTGGGCAAGTCACTTAACCTTGTTTGCCTCAGTTTCCTCATCTGTAATAAGGAATATGTAATAATGTAATGAACTAGAGAAGGAAATGGCAAGCTGTTCCAGTACCTCTGCCAAGAATATCTCAAAATAGGGTCACGAAAAGACTGATAGCTATGAACAGAGCGCTGCACCAGGTGCTGGCGGATTAAAATAGGGAGAAAGTGGAAGAGGTCAGAGAGAGGATGGAAATATGTATGCAGAGAAGTCAATATGAAATGTATACAAAGCGAATATATAATGTATATAATATAAGCGTATACAAAATGTATACAAAGTAAATCCAAAGGAATTTTTATTTCCTAACAATGAGAATTGGGGTGGAGGAAAACCAGGAAGTCTTCTGTAGGAAGGCAACACTTGCCATAAGCCTTCAGGGAAGAGGTGGAGATAAGGAGAGAGGTATAGGGGACATCCATACAAAGGCCTGAAAATGGGAAATGGGACAGGGATTGGGAAAGACCTCCCACCAATTGGAATTCCCCTAAAGTGGAATGGGCTGCCTCAGGAAGCAATGGTTCCCACTTTAACAGGAGTTTTGTGGCACAGGCAGGACCGACCACCACAATTCAGGAACATTTCAGAGGAATTAGGGAGGGATGAGATTCCTTCCATCACTGAAATTTGGTGATTCTGTAGTTATGAGAGACATTAGAGGAACAAATCCACAGAGACAAATTCCAACATTTATCATGAGTGTGGATGGATAGGTCTTTGTCAGGGTACATAGCATGGAAAGAAAATATATGATGTTCTGATTTGCTTTATATACATTTTATATTATATACATTATATATTTACTCTGAATACATTTTGTATACATTTTATATTGACTTATATGTGTACATATTTCCATTTCCTTCTTATTGGCAGTCATTCAGTGAGTCAGATTTTATTAAGTGCCTACTATGTACCAGGCCCTATGCTAAGTACTGGAGTACAAAATACTGAAGAGAAAGACAGTCCCTGCCCTCAAGCAGCTTACAATCTAATGTAACAAAATACAAAAGAAAGATGAAAAGGGGGATGAAACTGAAAGTGGTAGGGGGAGGTGTCTATAATGGGAACATGATAGAAAAGTGCAAAGGAAGGCAGGTGGGGGGGAAATGAAGAGATGTCTGACTTGGGTGCCTATCCTTCCAGTCAGAAAGGTTCCAGTGGGCAGAAAGAAGGTACTGATGAGATGACAGTACCAGGGCTGATGTGATAACTGATAATAATAGAGAATGGTTTTTTTGGAGGGGAGAGGGCAGGGCAATTGGGGTTAAGTGACTTGCCCAAGGTCACACAGCTATTAAGTGTTAAGTGTCTGGGGTCAGATTTAAATTCAGTCCTCCTGACTCCAGGGGTGGTGCTCTATTCAGAGCATTACCTAGCTGCCGCAATATTAAAGGATTGAGAGGGGTGATGGCTAAGAAAATCTCCCACTCAGGGCACCCATTGAGGTTATAATCATTATAACGTATACCTACTAAGAGCCCATGGTAAAGAAGATGAATTTTAAAACATAATTTAAAAATTAAAATTAAAACAAACAAGAAAATGAATAAATAATAATTTTAAAAGAATATAATGCACAGAAGCAGGAAGACATCATTTTATCTGTGTCTGCACTCCTACATGTAAACAACACCTGCTTACACTATGTAGAAATGCAATCATTGCAATAATCATGCAGGAGCCCCTTTCAGCTGTCCAGGTGCACCAAGATAAATGATTGCACATTGGGATGGAAGAACAGTCAGATAAACACAGGCACAATTATTTCTGGGTAAATGGTTGTGCTAGTACTTTGTAACATAATAACAGGGCATTAGGAGAATGTTTATAAAGTATTAGATAGAGAAATTTTCCAGACAGGCTCAGTTTCTTAGTGAGCAGTGTCCAGAGATGATAGTCTAATCATCCTTACAAGTGACAGCAGGCATAGAAGTCATTGATCTTAGAGAAATATACTCTCTCTAGTCAATGTACAATAATAATAATAACATATATATAACAATATATTTTATATATTTCATAGAAAGTAATAAAAGTAATCATAATAACTCACATTTACAAATTACTGTGCAAAGAACCATAATAGGAACTTTTGTGCCCATGGGAAGCACTATAACCTACCTGGGACAAATGTCATGAAAGGCACTCTCATTGGTGGGGGTGGTTCTACAGAGAACTTCATTGGGGTAAGGCTGCTACTCCCCAAGGGATGGATCAAGGGGCAGGGTGGATCAGGGAAGGACTCACCCCAGCAATCCTCTGGTAACTTCCTGTTTTAACTAAGTATTCTTACAAACTGGGTGTTTAATGGTTGTTTCATTGCTACTGAAGGGGTTGCAAGTGCTGTAAGCAGCCTCTAAACTTATTACCTCAGGGGCAGGTAGGTGGTACAGCTGTGTGACCTTGGGCAAGTCACTTAACCCCAATTGCCCTGCCTTTCCCCTTCCAAAAAAGACAAAAAAGCCCCCCAAACAAATGAATTCAGTACCTCAGGGGTGGAGCTGCAATTGTTATGGCTTCATAGTTTACAAAATCATTTCTTTACAATAATTTTTTGAGATAAGTAATTGAAATATTTTTATCACTTTGATAGTTTTACTCATACTGTTGCTGTTTATCCTTTATTTTTGACAACCAACAATATCAGAGTTGCACAAAGTCATCAGGCTCACTCTCTCTTCCAGAGTCATCAAAGTCCAGTGTCAGGACAAAAATCAGGATGACTGGCAATGGGCTGGGATTGGGTGGATGCATCTTGGATGTCTGATGAAGCTTTAAGCTCTCCATAATGCCTGTTAAGCTGCCTTCATAGCCATCATAACAAATTGTTTTCATCTGTCCATTCTGCTGGGGGATGTCTTCACGTACTTGGGGTAGACAACCCAATGTCAGCCTTCAGTGTTTAGTCTAAAAGGAGACAAACCAAATTAGGTCATGTATGTGCTGTTTATACTCTCTAAGCTAGCAGAAACATATACATATGGGATTCTCAGTGAAATTGAGAATTAAAAAAAAAGGTTAGTTGAAAGAGATTATATATCCAGAGAGTAAGGAAGTGCTCCCCATTCCCTTTTGACTCAGGATGCCTGTGTCAGCCAAAATTATAGTTTCCATAGAATTAGAGAGGGCCCTCAGGTTGTCTGGTTTCTGTCAGCCATAAACAAGGGGATGTCATAACAAGAAGAGTGTCATAACAGGATAGTGTCCATGAAACACCAAGATAAGAGAAATGTCATTAATCAAGATAGTGTCCTGTTCAAGGACCTCGTTTTTATCAGTCATAAACAAAAGAATGCTCCCAGTTAGCTTAATTTTGGGGTTTACTTAGAGAGCATTTGTAAGGGACTCAAGTGGTCCCACACCCCTAATGCATCTACAGATTTGAGGCCTGAACCTATCTGTTGAGATGGTTAAATGATCTCTTCACATGCTACATACAGCTTCTTGGAGTCCCAGCTAAGAGTTAGGTGAAAGGTGGATATCGAAGGTGGATGAACAGCCCTGAAAAAGATTTGGCAAGCCCCCACTGCAGAAGTGCTAGTCCTCCTGAACACTCTGTATACCCCATGCATACTATGATCCTTTTAGAATAGAGGAAGTGAAATCATTAAGAGCATAGAGAGACTTCCTCCTATTCCCACAGCTAGCAGATATCAGAGCTAACACCCAAATTTAGGTCTTCTAAATTCAAATAAAGGGCCCTTTCTATTTATATGATGAAGCAGCATGACATGAAGTAAAGGACAGTAGATTTGAAGCCAGAGAATAGATCAGAATCTCATCTGTACTTACAGGTTGTATAACTATGGGCTACATTTCACCTCTCTAGATCTTAGCTTTCTCTTTAGTGGTTTAGATGATATTTAAGGTTCCTCCCAGCTCGAAGTCTAAGGTACCTCCCTATCTGATGGCTGTGTGGCATGACAGACCAAGTTAAGTCCCACTGCACATGTATGAGTGAATGGCAATGTGGTATAGGGGAGAGGGGCTGGGCAAGTCACTAAGACCATAAATTGTCGATCAATTACTATTCTGCATTTGCATATCAAGCATTACCCACATTAATGAGATCACAGATATGCTTCCCTCAAAGAAGTCTGGGCTAGTGTATACTTATTTTCCCTCATGTAATATGGAAAACTTATGAGGGGTATATGCTTTCCCCCGCCCCAATACCTATTGTTATGACAGGGGTCAATTACACAGGCAGTCAATTTTTTTCCTGTTTTCATTACATTACTCCACTCATTTACTGCTACCTAAAAATAACCATATTTCATTTTACAATATTTTTCATTGTACACTAATTGATATCAAAGTGACAGCTGTGACAACTTATATGCAGTCCCAATTTTGCGTTACCTCAGTCTCAGGATCTCAGAAGCTCAGCATGGGAAAGCAGCCCCAAAGCCATCTAGTCTAATCAATGATCGCACTGGAATTCTCTTCATAATATTCCCGATAATATCTCTCCCTTGAACTCTTGTAGTAATGGGAAACTCACTGCACACTGAAGCTGCCCATTCAAGCTATAATTTAAAGAATTGCATTGCATTTAAAGGCAGGGGCTTCTATAATACAATGAAATCTGGCAAAAATGAGAGAATCAGGAAAGAATTTTAGGGAATAAAGCACAGCACTAGAAGAATGGATTGCATACTATGGTCATATGAGGACAAGCAAATCAAAATGAACGGACAAATAATCCTGAGATGAGGAGTTATAGAGTAGTGTCTGAAATGATATTTTATGCATAGAAATATTTTAAATACAAATATTTACTGAGAAAGTTGTTTCTGTATTGATATCCAATGTTTGATTTCTAATAATTTTTTTTAAATAAAAGGAACTTCTATAGGTATGCAGACAGTGTTAGGGCTCAATTGGACTTTATAAATACATGGGATTGGGAAACTGACATTGCCTTTGTTGAACGAAGAAGGATGGTTTGGAGAGTTTGACTAAAGAAATGAAGAGAGGGCAACAGGTTTAAATGTAGGTACCCTAAAATAAAATTGTTCATGGTAGAAGGCACACTATTGCTCTCATTTCTTTGGGAAGTATATGCTGTGGACTACCTGTGGACCCTGATCAGATCTACCTGATATGTGAACAAGGAGTGACCATAATCTCAAAGAGAAATGTTGTCAGTTAAGACTCTATTCCTGCACACTGAGGGCAGATGACATTCTGGGAGAGTGGGGCTCCTTATTTTTCCAAGGAGGAATAAACAGCCTAACAAGCACCCTTCCTAAGGACAGAATGTGTAGTGTCTGTACCCAAATGGCATATAAAAGGCATACTTACTGCATAAATCAACCTTACCTAGCAGACAATATTCATGGGGTAGACTTGCTGGGGGAAATATGAATATGCGTCAGAATCACTAATGTTGTGACATAAAGTGCTTACACTCACTGGCCAAAATTGATGACTTCTCGGATTTATGGAATAAATTAATTCCATCTCTATTCAGATGACATTAATATGTTTTTATAATTAATTTAGTTTGGACAGTTGCCTTAGTTGCCAAATTCTCACTGAAAGGGGAAAAGATTTCTCAAGGAAAGAGTTGACGCATGAAGAATAAATTTGGCATGGCATACAGAATAACAATTTAAGAGGAAATGGTAGGCACACTGTGAGTCTCTTGAATAATAATAATGACAACAACAACAACAACAACAAAAAACCAACAGAGAAGTGTGCAGAGAAAGATGGTAAGGCCATATCTGTGTCAGCATTTTCAATGCTGCCACATATTCATAGTGATTTTACAATCACATAAACCTGTGCTTTTAAAGAATGGAGGACAAACTCTAAGACTCTCCATTCTGGGCAGGGATCCTACAGCCACCATGATAAAATGATCTATGTCTTCAAATCCATTGGGTTATTTGACTACCATAGCATTCTACCCTAGGAAAATATGAAGGGATTTCAAGAAAAAGAATATTGGATTTGTAACAAATACAAATGGATGTTAAAAAATTGGAACTCTTTCTGGGCCCTGAGAAGGACTGATTCATAACTTAACTCAGGAGAACCCAGCTGAGTTACACCCAGCTGTACAGATCATGGACCATCTATTTGTATCAAAGATGGCTACTGCAAATGTGGCCCCTTTTTGGCACTAAACCCTGAAAAACAACAAAGCCACAATAACAGTTACTGCAGCTTTCTGAAAGGTATTAGATATATTGAACCCAGTCCCATCAACCCACTGGTGTCAACACTATTGCAACCTGTAAGGAGAATTCCTCCTCCTTGGCTATGTCTAAATAATTCCAAACTTTCAGTTTGACAAATGTTTTTCAGCATAGATAATAAAAGAAGTCTCAGATTGCCTCTAACATCTACCATTGCTTCTACTTCTGCCTTAGGGTGCCAGTGAAAAGAAATTGAATTCATTTTCCATGTAACAGCCCCTAAAATACTTGAAGACAACCAGTAGCTCTCTCTCCCACCTCCTACCCCAAGTCTCCTCTTCTTCAAACTAAATAACACTGATTCCTTCAACAACCCCCATATAGCATGAACTTCCAGCCACTCACCATCCTGATTACATTTCACTGGATGAATACTTTATGCTTTAATCTGAGAAGGGTTCACCAGACCAAAGGAGGTCATGATACACAAAAAAGTTAAGAACTTCTGGTCCAGGCATCAATGGTTACAGATAAAATAGTCCACAGACTTAGTCTCAGAAAGAACTAACTTTAGGACCCCACTTTACTTAGAAGGGAAGACTAGGAATGGAGTTTATCCCACAACTGATAGAATATCATAGAAAGAATAACTATGTCACACAAAGACTCCAGCTTCTGGGATAAAAACTCACTATCTGACCAAAATTTCTGGGAAAACTGAGAAATAATATGTCAGAAACTAGGTATAGATCAACATATTACACTGTATATCAAGATATGGTCAAATGGGTACACAGTTTAGACATAAAGGGTGAAACCATAAGCAAATTAGGAGAGCAAGGAATAATTTACCTGTTGGATCTATGGAGAAGTGAAGAATTTATGACCAAACAAGATATAGGGACCATTATGAAATGCAAAGCGAATGATTTTGGTTACATTAAACTAAAAAAGTTTTTGCACAAACAAAGCCAAAGCAACCAAGATTAGAAAGGAAACAGAAAGATGGGGAACAATTTTTACAGCCAGTGTCTAATAAAGGTCTCATTTCTAAAATACATAAAGTCAAATTTATAAGACAAGTCATCTGCCAATTGACAAATAGTCAAAGGAAATGAAGAGGCAGTTTTCTGATGAAGAAATCAAAGCTATCTATTAACATATGAAAAAAGGCTCTAAATCACTATTGATTAGAGAAATGTGGATCAGAACAACTCTGAGGTACCACATCACACCTATAAGATTGCCTAATATGACAAAACAGAAAAAATGATAAATGTTGGAGAAGATATGGGAAAATTGGAACACTAATGCTTTTCTGGTGGAATTGTGAACTGATCCAAACATTATGGAGAGCAATTTGGAACTATGCCCAAAGGGCAAAAAAACAAACAAACAAAAAAACCCCTTTGATCCAGTAATGCCAATACTAGGTCTGTATCCCAAAGATATCATAAAAAATAGAAAAGGACCTACATATACAAAATATCTATAGCAGCTCTTTTTATGATGGAAAAGAATTGGAAATGAGGGAATGTCCATCAGTTGGGGAATGGCTGAACAAGATGAGTTATATGAATGTAATAATACTACTGTTCCATAAGAAATGGTAGCCATGCAGATTTCAGAAAAACCTGGAAAGATTTGCATGAAGTGATGCTGAATGAAGTGAGCAGAATCAAGAATATGACATCTACAAATATGGTTCCTTGCTGGCACTAACTCCTGAAAGGCAACAAGGCCACACTAACAAGAGAACATTGTACACAGTAACAGCAACATTGTGAGATGATCACCTTTTTTTTTTAAATAAGGTGCTACTCTTTTCTTTTTTTATTATTAAACAAATGCTTTATTAACTTCTGTTTTACATCATTCATTTCCGTCAGATTTTGAGTTACAATTTTTCCCCCTTTTTTCCCCTACCCACCATCCCAGAATAGCAGTCCCACAAGATATCACTTCCTCCAATCTGCTCTCTCCCATATCTTCTCCCATACCCCCTTCAACTTTTCCATTAGAGGAAGGTGAATCTCTGTGTCCCAATGCCTGCACATCTTATCTCCTAATTACAGGCAAAAGAGTATTAATAATAGTATTTATATATATTTGAAATATTTAATTTTAAGACCTCTAATTTCAGATCCATTCCCTTCGTCCCTTGTCACCCATTCCCTCTGGGAAGATAAGTAATTCAGTATATGTTGTACATGTCTAGCTATGCAAAACATCACCATAGTAGATATATTGGACAAGGCTGCTTATAATTCCCTCCCACCCATCCCACCCATCCCACCCCCCAACTGATCCATTTCCTACTTGATCCTGTCCCTCTTCTATAGTGGGTACTTCTAACCTCCCCTCCCCCCAAGAATGCCCTCCCATCCATCATCCCTCCTCTAATCCCCCTCCCCCCTACTCTCCTGCAGGGTGAGATATCCCATTTAGTATGTATGTCATTCTCTCCCTGAACCAAATTCAATGAGAATATGGTTTTGCCTTTTTGCCTTCCTGTTATTCCCCTCCCCTGCAACCACTTCCCCTTGCTTCTTCTACATGAGATAGTTTACCCTACCCTGTCTCTCCCCATCTCCTCTTGCCACTTGCCTCTCTCATCTCATAATTTCACCCCTCAAGTATCATCCCTTCCCAACAAATTCAACCTATGCCCTCTATCCATGTATAACTGTAAACATATATACCCCCATTCATATATGTATTCAAATGACCATACACCTTTCTTCCATTATTTTCATACTGAGAGGGCTTTCATCAGTCACAGTTATTGTTTTTCCATATAGGAATGTAAATAAGTCAACTTTGATAAGTTCCTTTTGATTTCTTTTCCCTGATTACCTTCTCAGGCATCTCTTGCTTCTTGTGTCTGGATGTCAAATTTTCTATTCAACTCTGGTTTTTCCCTCAAGAATGCTTGAAAGTCCTCTATACCACTGAATGACCATATTTTCCCCTGAAACAAAATACTCAGTTTTGCTGGGTAGGTGACCCTTGGGTTCATTCCCAGCTCTTTTGCCCTCTGGAATATCATATTCCATGCCCTTCAATCCCTTAGTGTAGAAGCTGCCAGGTCCTGTACTATTCTGGTTATGTTTCCACAATATTGAAATTGTTTCTTCCTGGCTGCTTATAGTATTTTCTCCTTGATCTGGGGATTCTGGAACCTGGTTATAATATTCCTGGGAATTTTCTTTTTGGGATCTTTTTCAGGAGGTGATCGGTGGATTCTTTCAACCTCTATTTTGCCCTCTGCATCTAAAACATCAGGGCAATTTTCCTTGAGAATTTCTTGAAGAGTGATTTCTAGTTTCTTTCTTTGCATGGCTTTCAGGTAGTCCAATAATTTTTAAATTGTCTCTCCTAGGGGTGGCTAGGTGGCGCAGTGAATAGAGCGCTGGCCCTGGAGTCAGAAGGACCTGAGTTCAGAGCCAGCCTCAGACACTTAATCCACACAAACAAAAAAACCTAGCCGTGTAACCTTGGGCAAGTTACTTAACCCCAATTGCCCTAAAGGGGCAGCTAGGTGGCACAGTGAGTAAGAGCGCTGGCCTCAGAGTTGGGATGACCCGAGATCAAATCCGGCCTCAGAAAATGAGCACCCACACATAAATAATGACTAGCCATGTAACCTTGAGCAAGTTACTTAACCCCAATTGCTTTAAAAAAAATAAAAATAAAAAAATAAAGAAATAAATTGTCTCTCCTGGATCTATTTTCCAGGTCAGTGGTTTTTCCCATGAGATATTTCACATCGCCTTCTCTTCTTTCATTTCTTTGGATCTGCTTAACAGCATCTTGATTTCTCATAAAGTCATTAGCTTCCATTTGCTCCAGTCTAACTCTGAAGGAATGAATCTCCTCAGTGAACTTTTGAGATTCTTTTTCCATCTGGCAAATTCGACTTTTTAAGGCATTCTGCTCCTCATTGCCCTTTTGGGCCTCCTTTGCCATTTGAGTTAGTCTATTTTTTAAGGTGTTGTTTTCCTCAGTCAGGCTGTTGACCCTCATTTCATACTTTTCCTGCATCCTTCTCATTTCTCTTTCCAATCCTTCCTCCACTTCTCTTATTTGATTTTTAAAGTCCTTCTTAAGGTCCTCTATGGCCTGCAACCTGCTCATGTTTTCCTCTGGGGCTTTTGGAGCAGGACTTCTGACCTCACGGCCCTCCTCCCACTCTATGCTTCAATCCTATTTGCCCCCAAAGTAGGAGTCTAAGGTTGCATTTTTCTGTTTAATTTGTTTCCTTTGCCTTGGCATGTTGCCACTTAATTACTTGAATTTTGGGCTTGTTGCCACACTATGGCTTTGGTGCCAGATGGGAACTTTCATCCCGAATATGTGTGTGTGGGGGGGCAACTTCCATTTCTGGCAAGCTGGAAACCCACCCATGACCTCCACCCCAGATCACAATCCACATCCAGGGAGGTTAAAGCAAGAGTGATTGCCCCCAAAGACTGATCGCTGTATCTCCCTACAGTTCGCAGGCCAGGAGCTGGAGCTGCCTCTGAAAACTACAAAATGGCATGTCTCCTCAGCTGCTTCTAGCCCCCAGGGGAGGAAGCTGAAGCGTTCCCCAAATACTGGTCCCAAAGTCCATAGGGCACTAATCTCTCACTTTGTCTTAGGCATGTCTGTGTTGATACTTCTGGGCTCGCCACAGCAGCTGGTGTTCTGGGGTCCCTCCAGCCAGCTGTTGGTGTGGCCGCCCTGGGGCTAAAACCTCTGCTCACAGGGGCCTGTGCTCCGCTCCCAGAGCACTGCGCTACTGGCTCCCAGAGAGCTGTGCTGGTCCTTCCTGCAGGGCTGCTGGGCTGTCCTCAGTGGGAGGTTAGCTTCTCTGTGTCGTTCTGTGGGTGGTGGGGCTCCAGAAGTTGTTCAGAATCCCCTTTTACATAGTTTGGAGGTAATCTGGGGGAAGAATACCTTGGATGTGCTATTTCTACTCCGCCATCTTGGCTCCGCCCCCCCAGATGATCAACTTTGATAGACTTAGCTCTTCTCAGCAATGCAATAACCTAAGATAATTTCAAAAGATTGATGATGGAAAATGGTATCCACATCCAGAGAAAGAACTATGGAGTCTGAATGTAGATCAAAGCATACTCTTCTCTCTTTTTCTTTCTTCCTCATGGTATTTCCTTTTTGTTCTGATTCTTCTTTCACAACATAACCAATGTGGAAATATGTTCAATATGATTGTACATGTATGGCTTATATCAGATTGCATGCTCTCTTGGGTGAGGGGGAGAAGGGAAAAATTTTAAATTCAAAATCTTATAAAAGTGAATGTTGAAAACTAATAATTAATTAATTAATAAAAGAATAACTATCAATCTATTGCTATACATACCTATACACAATATATTTGTAAAATTTATGTATATGTATGCACATATACATATGTGTGTGTTCTAGGCAATTCTCTAAGACAAAAATAATTTCAGTGAAGTAGCAGCACCTTCATTGGCAAAGGAATTTCCTCATTGGTAGTATGCTGCCCCGATGAAATCACAGGTGCAATGAGGAAAATGATGGAGTGGTCATTAACTTCCAGTTGATCTTATACATGCCCACCTTACAGAAGTAGTTAACTGTAAGATATATGAGCTGCTGGATTTGAAAAATAGAGTTCTCTATAAAACAAACACTCGATCACAACAAATGCACCTACAGTAAAATGAAATTTTATCTCACAAATTTTGAATAGTACTAGAAGCGAGCTCTGCTCATAAGGAGTGGAGATAATTGTTGGAAATGGCCACATTAATGGAAGGGAGGCATCACAAATCTCACTTTTCCCTTGACTTCACATTTCAAAATTCAACAAACAATGAATCCTGGCTATGTGCTAAAGAAACAACAATATAAAGCACATAGCTTCTGTCTTCCATGAGCTTACAATCTGACACAGGGAGCAAGACGTCAAAGTGCCTGGTTATAAGACAATTACAATCTCTCGCCTTGGTGAACTTATTCATTCCCATGGCCTCAGCTAGGGTCTCAGACAACTCCCACATTTATACTTTTACTTCTAATCTCTCCCCAGAATCCTGGTCTCATATTTTCAATTGCCCAATGGACATCTTCTTCTTTAACTATTGATGGCATAAAAAACTCAACATGACCAAAATTGAGCTCCATACACTACCCTTCAGTAGGCTATGGCAAGCCAGAACTACATACATTACAATGAAGAAATGAGCTCAGTGGGAGAAAAATACAATTTCAAGAGGGAAGTTCCTTGACCTCTCTGGGAACAGAATATCAAAGGGAAATCTCTAGCCTGTAGAACAGATAAGATTGCAAACTCTTAGGGATTTGTGAGTGCTTAGATTCTGAGCTACCTAAGGAGCAAAAGCATAAAGCTTTCTATGCTTTATGCATGGTAGAAAGTGTTATACAGACACAGGGAGAGAAAGATAGAAAACCTATAGCTTCTGCCTTCTGTGACCTTGCAGTTGGACTTAGGAAGTAAGATAACCTACTGCATAATTTAGAAGATATAACTGCAATTACAATATCTCCCATGATGAGCTTATCCATTCCCATGGCTTTAGTTATCTATATACAAATAGCTCCCAGATCTATATTTCCACCCCTAATTCCACTGCAGAGCCCTGATCCTAGGTTTCCAGATGTCTGGTGGACATTTTCACCTTTATGTCTTGATGGCGCTCCAAACCTCAACATGCCCCAAACTCAACTCTTTGGGGTAGGTAATACAGGGCTGTATTCTTAAGAAGGGAACAAATCTGAGGGAGAAAAGACAAGATTTCAAGGGAGAAGTCCCTAGGCTACCTCTGATTCCACAAAAAGCCCCACAAAGGATGTTTCTTGCCTTTTCAGACTGTATGGATTCTTCACTAGGTGCTAGCTTGTGTTTGCCAGCACACGAGTAAAGAAGAGAGAGACAAAGGATGATCTTGGTGTTTGAACCCAGAACAGAAGTGTTAATATATATATATATCCTCCATCTGTGTTTAATGACTGTATCCTTAAAAGCCAGGTAAACCTCTTCCTTTATAGCTCCTCTGTTTGTGTCAGGATGGTTTTTGGGGGCATCCAGATATCTTTCCAGTCTTATTTCACTCTATTCCCCTTCACACAGTATATAATGAAACCAAACTAAATTTCTGCTTTCATATCATTTCAATTCAACAAAGTTATTTAAGTTATTAAGGCTTAAATCTGGACTAAGACTTTTGGAACACCCTGTATCCATCCATCCATCCATCCATCCATCCATCCATCCATCCATCCACCCATTCTTTCATTAAAGAGTCAATCATGGTTAAGTGACTTGCCCAGGGTCACACAGCTAGTAAGTGATACACCTTATGTTTATTAAGCATTATGCGCAAGGCACTGTTCTAGGCAATCTGTGAGACAAAGATTAAAAACAACAATAACATCACTATCCCTAAGGAACTTACACTTTAAAGGAGGTGAGAAGATGGATATTAATGGAGCTTTAATCGTTATTTTTCTTTCTCTCTAGCCCTCAGAACACAGGCCATCTTCATTTTTCTTTACTCTGGTTTCTACTCTCCTCCCTTTTCATTCTCTCCCTCATAAAGTCCATCTCTTTCTACGGTATATTTCAACTTCCCTTACTATGTGGTAATCCAAAGTCAGTATCTCCAGCCCCAGCCTCATGCAATAGAAAAAAGTGCCAGATTTGCAAGCATAGGACCTAGGTTCAAATCTCAGGTCATCCCCCATGACCTGTGGGATTTTGGGCAAGTCCCTCAATGTCATTGGATTCCAGTTTCCTCCCCTGGAAAATAAGGAATAATACAAAAGTAAGTATAATACAGCATAGAACATGATAGAAGTAATGGAGTGATCAAAATGCCCTACGGAAATATAAGGAGGATGAGATCTCTTTCATCTGAGAACTAGATGGCACAGTGGGTAGAACGCTGGGCTTGGAGTCAGGGAGACCTCATTGAGCATCCTTCCTCAAAAACTTGCTCCCTAGGGCGGCTAGGTGGCGCAGTGAGTAGAGTGATGGCCCTGGAGTCAGAAGGACCTGAGTTCCGATCTGGCCTCAGACACTTAACGCACACAAACAAAAACCTAGCCTTGTGACCTTGGGCAAGTTACTTAATCCCAATTGCCCTCCAAAAAGAAAAAAACAAAACAAAACAAACAAACAAAAAAAACTTGCTACCTGTATGACCTGAAGGAAATAACTTAACTTTCCTTAGTCTCAGTTTCCTCACCTGTCAATTAGGATAATAATAGCACTCACCTCCTACTATTCTTTTGAGGATCAAAATGATATAATGTGTCTGTAAAGTTATTTGCTAATAATAAGGGAAGCAGGAAAGCACCTGAACTGGGCCTTGAAAGAAGACAAGGACTTTGGAAGAGAACACAGAGATGAGCAGGGAATAAAATATGTCCCAGGCGTAAGGGATTGTCTGATTCAATTCCTAGTAGTAGAAAAGGTTGCTGGGAACCGCTAATGGTCAGGTTTGGTTGGAACATACCTTATGTGAAGGAGGATAATAAAACAGACTTGGAAAGATATAATGGAACCAGAGTGAAGAGAACCTTAAATATGAAATTAAGGAATTTTTATTTTATCCTATAGGTAATACAGAGGTAGGTCATCTAGCTGGCACAGTGGATAGAGCTTTGGGCCTGCAGTCAAGAAGACCTGAGTTTAAATTCAGCCTCAGACACTTAGTAGCTGGGTAACCCTGGACAAGTCACTTAACCCTATTTGCTTCAGTTTCCTCATCTATAAAATGAACTGGAGAAGGAAATGACAAACTACTCCAATATCTTTGCCAAGAAAATCCCACATGAGATCACAAAGAATCAGATAGGACTGAAGCAACACTACAACAATAGCAAAATCCCCTAAAATAGAAATGATTCCTTCCTCTACAAATTTCTTACTGTACTTTGTTCTAATACTCTTTGCCCTGATCACATGATACTTTCTTTCATACCTATTTGTGTACAAGTCATGTTCACCCAGTTCACCCATGCACACCCCTTGGGGGAAAGGACTGTGCCTTTGTTCATCTTTGTATCTGCAGCACCCAGCACAAGACCTTGGATGGGATAGCAGCTTAATTTTCACAAGGGGTCTTTGCTACACTCAGGTGCATAAGTCTGTTGGGAACCATCTGAATTTGTGACTTCAAGCCCCTCAACTTCAGTGCAACTCTTTTTCAAGACTAGTGCACATGACACAGGATTTGAAGAGAGGAACATTCAATGAACCAGAAAAATTAGATAAAAGCAAGAAAAAATTCTTCCCTTACATAAAGGGGCACAATCTCTCACAGATTCTTGTGGTACCAATAGAAGAGGGAACAATCCCTGGAATACTCATATGCCTAGGGGTTGTATGTCATCTGGATGGACTACCTCTCATGGCTATTTCAGTTTAGTCACCCAATTGTCTAACAGCTTGGCTCACTGCTTCTCCCTTCTACCTCTACCTTTTTGCTGTTTCTCTGTCATATTGATGCTGTCATCTGTTGCTAGGCATCTCCTCTGTTAAGGATAGTAACTTGGCTGAAGCTACAGGAATATAGCAGGAATGTACTACAGCCAATTCCAACTGGTTCAAGAGAGATGATGGTCATATTTTCAGTGTGAGCATTTACAGCTCAGAAATGTGTGAATACTACATATCAAAGCTTGGTTTTTGTTGGTGTTGTTGTTGAGGGGCTAGATAGACTTAATAAAGTGTTAAAATTATTAATAATGCAGGTTAAACTTAAAAACATCACATACTTTTTTCAGAGAGCTGATTGTTAAACATTTACTAGCCTACCCCTTGAATATAGAGCAAAGATGACTAGTTCCATTCTGCTCCTTCAGTATTAGTAAAAGAAGTTCTGGGATAATTTCCATGGATTTTAAGATGACAGGGATTGAAAGGAATTTTCTCAACCTACCCCAAATACAAAGCAGTCAAGGAGAATTCCCATGGTGATAAAAAGGAGGTAGTTAAAAAAGAAAGACCTGAGGGGCCTCTTGTGCTTTTTGAGTATGGTTTTGGGCCTGATTAATAAAAGAGCTGAAATAGCCCTTAGGTATAGGTAATCTCACAAAAAGGGCAATAAATACTCCTTTTGTGGCAAAAGGAGCTCTAGCAGCCAAAGGCAGCACCAGAAGGTGGCAGCATCTCAGGGCCAAAGCCCAGCAGCAGATGCCAGCCACTTTATGTGGAGAAGCAGCAAGGAGCAGTTTTTAAAGGCAGAATAGAGAAACAATAAGGCACAAGGGTTTCTGGGAGACTGAACTGGGACAGAGGTATTTCAGTTGGAATATAACCCTAGGAGCAATTATCTGATGAGTGTTCCTCTATTGGTGTTATGCAGATTGTGCCCTTTTGTATATGTGGAGATTTTTCTTTGTCATTACCTTGCTATTTTGACTCATTAGATTCCTTTCTTTGAATCCTGCATCATATCACTTATCCTGCTTTAAAGAAATACATTAGTGAGGTTATAGAGTTGTAAATTCAAGAAGGTGCTAGAAGACCATAAACCTAGGTGTATCTGAAAGGGGGGCCACAGAGAGAAGGTCATGGGCTATGTAATATGTGTTGACTTTGGTTGAATGTAAGACATATGTGATGTATAGTTTAGAAAATAATCCCTTTAAGAAGAATTATGGGATCAGAGAAAAGGTCACTTATGAATCATCTAGAGAAAAAGTTGCATTTGAACTTGCTTTGAACGATTGCTAGGGTTTTCACTACCAGACATCTCTGGGTGGAAACCATACCAAAAAAGAGGGGATAAGTAAAGCAAAGGGGAGTAGGTTATATACATTGCATTTTGTGTGGGACAGTGAACAGACCAGTTTAGTTGGATTGGAGGCTTCATCCAGGGAATAGTAAAAGGAAAGATTAGAAAGGCAAACATATTCCACACTGTGGAGGGTTTTAATTACCACCCTAAAGAGATTGGCTCATCTTTAAAGGAAATGGGAGCCATTGTCGATTTCTGAGCAGAGACGTGGAATGATTAAAATGGTGATTTAAGGAGATTTGTCAGCATGAACAGCATAGATTAGAGGGAGGACCAGAGACACAAATGAGGAGATAAATGTTATAGTCAAAGTGAGGGGTAATGAAAGCCTGATCAGATCCAGGCTGGTGACATTAGGAATGGAAAATGTGGAGAGGACTGGAGAGTTTGTGAAAGGTAGCTTAGGAGGACCTGGTTACTGATTGGGTGTCAAGGGAAGGGGAAGAGACAGAGATCAGGGAATTTTTGAACATGGGTTACTGGGCAATTGTTAGCATGATTACAAAGAAATAGGATGAGCAGGAGAAGAAGCAGGGTGGGGATGGAAGAGAGGTAAAAGGTGTCATCCTTTCCATTTCACATATGCTGAGGCAGAAAGGATAATAGGACTTTAAAAATGACTGCAGGATATGCAAGCGGAAGTTTCCACTTGGAATTAGAATTATAGAACTGAGGGATCCTCTCATTTTACAGACCAGGGAAGTGAGCAATGGAGTGCTTAAGTGGTTAAGTCTTAAGATGATGGGAGGCCAGTTTCACAGATCATGAGCTGGAATGGACCTTGGAGACCATTTAGTCCAATCTCTCCCATTTTACAGAAAAGGAAACTGAAGAGGTTAAATGACTTGCCCAAGGTCCCACAGGTAAAAAGTGACAGGGCTGAGATTTGAATCCAGGTCCCCTGCCTGCAAATCTAACACTCTTTTTCTTGCATAAGACTGGAGATACAGACTTGGGATTGCCATATGGTAAGGATAGATGAAAAACATCATGGGAAACAGATGGGGATTCTGAGAGAGAAAGTGAAATAGTAAGGGGAGAAGAGACCATATAAAGAACAATGAAGATTGCTTGCAGTTAGAGGCAGGAGAGAAAGTAGTTATCTCTAGCTACTCTTCATCCATATTTCAAGTACTTATTAAGCATTTAATATTGCAAAGAACTGTGCTACATGCTATGAGGAATACGAAGATTTATGGGACATAGTCCTTGAATAAATGAATGAATGAACAAACACATGACTGAGTGAATACATAAATTAATGAGCATATGAATGAATATCATCCTAAATCTGACAGGGACTCTAAATGGCTCCAAAGATACGCAATACTCTATGAAGGCACAATAACACATTCTATGTAGTTGAATTGTTAAATTGGACAACCAAGAGGTAACACCTTTGATAATATGGCCTCCCACCGAGGGTTTAATAGTTTTTGAGATATTCTTTGGTGCAATGAAAAGTTAGAGAGTGTAAAAATACTTTTTAGACAGTTAAAATAAGTGACTAATTCATAACACCTTTAACAACAACAATTAGGAAAGTCTTTATATACATTGTAGAATTTTTTAAAGCCATAGTTTAAAAAGCACTCCTATGTGCTTTGAAGTGAAAATGAGTTCACAGAAGAGTTAGGTCTTAGACACGGGTGGGGAAGTGTCATTAAATATATTATTGAATGTTTCGATTATTAATGGGTCCAAAAATGTCATTGGGAGAATGCTGGGTAGTACCAGTCCCAGAGAACATTATGCATGAACCAACTGCTTTGAAAAGAACAGCTTGTAGTTTGGAAACATCTGAGCCAGAAAAAGGTTTGACTGTGATTATTGTATCACAAACATTAGACATAGTCACTGGCTGTCTGTTCTGAGGAACATGTTGTGATTAGCTATGTGATGTTTTTTTTTTTTTTAATAGAGCTTATACTTTTAAAGCAAAATAGGTTTCTGTCACTCTTGCTTTTCAATAATTGAACTTATCAACTGAACTTATCAATAATAGGTGGCCTTCCTATCCTTTTAAAACCACAAAGTGTGCTGTAAACATGATTTCATTTGTTCTTCATGACAATTTTATGACCTATGTAGCAAGTGTTATTGCCCCCATTTCTAGATGAGAAAACTGAGATTTGGGAAACATAAGAGATTTGCTTCAAAGTCCACATGAGTGTTTTTTGAGGTACAGCTTTAGAAGATTCTAAAATACATGTACTTTCCTAATTTTATCTGGCAAAGGTGTTATGACTTAGTCACATATTTTAACTATCTAAAAATACTTTCTCACTTTTTAACTTTTCACTGCACTTTTTACTTGCTTATGGTCAGGAAGTAGCAGGCCCAGGGCATGAACTCTGGTCTCTGGGTGGTATCATGGTAAAATCATTGTTGGTACTGTGGAAGGAGTATTGACCTTAGAATCATATGACTTGCATTCAAATCCCATCTCTAATGACTACTACATATATGACCTTGGAGAAATAATTTCATCTCCTTAGCCATCAATGACATATCTAAAAATGACAGATTTGGACTTTTGAGGTCCTTCTTAGCCCTTGCCCTGTGAGTCTATGATTTAGAGTGAGGAGACCTGACTTTGTGTCCCAATTCTGCTACTTATTTCCTTTGTGATCTTGGCTAGTCATTTAATTTTCCTAGACTTCAGTTTCACTGACATAGATGATATAACGTCCCTTCCTGCTATTATTTCTATCACCAGCATATGCAGACCTCCTGACTCCAAATCACTTGAAATTGATGAGCCTCAATCTCTTCCCCCTGCAAATGGAGGTGATAATGCTTGCATTGCCTGCCTTACAGGGTCATTGAGAGAGAGAATGAGAGAGAGAGACAGAGAGAGAGAGAGAGAGAGAGAGAGAGAGAGACAGAGAGACAGAGAGAGAGAGACAGAGAGAGAGAGAGAAAGACAGAGACAGAGACAGACAGACAGAGACAGAGAGAGAGAGGGAGGGAGAGAGAGGGAGAGGGAGGAAGGGAGAGAGACAGAGAGAAAGAGGGAGAGGGATGGAGGGAGATAGAGATAATGAGAGAGAGAGAGAGAGAGAGAGAGAGAGAGAGAGAGAGAGAGAGATATTCAAATAGAGCTTGTGACCCTCCCCTCTCCCTTGGTGGAAGACTGCTTGCCTGAGATATTGTAGAAGAAATTTCTGCTTAAGATAGGGTTAAACTAGATAAAACCAAACCAAACCTCCAAGGTCCCTTCCAACTCTCAGAGTCTATGATTCTGATCCAACAATGCAGGTCCATAATTAGAAACCAAATTTCCATTAGAGGGATGCTGAGGATACTTACACCACCACAGCTGGGGGTTAAGAGCATAGTCAAATACAAACACATTCAGAGACTCAACTAGCTTGAACTTAAGTATCTGTTGTCCTTCTGCTAAATTATGAGGTAGCAGTCAGGTGGCACAGTGGATTGGTAATGAAGAAGACTCATCTTCATCAGTTCAAATTTGGCTCAGACACTTACTAGATATGTAACCCTGAGCAAGTCATTTAACCATGTTTGCCTCAGTTTCCTCATCTGTAAAATGTGCTTGCGATGGAAATGGCAAACCACTCCAGTATCTTTGTCAAGAAAACCCCCAAGTGGGGTCATAAAGGACCAGACACAACTGAAGGGACTGAACAACAGCAAATTATGAGTCAACATCTAGAAACTGGGAGTGTGTGTGTGTGTGTGTGTGTGTGTGTGTGTGTGTGTGTAATGTGATTTGGTCCTGCCCTCAATAGGAGACAAGGCATAAAACAATCGAAGGGGGATGTAGAGACAATACTTCTTTAAGTGCTAAAATGTAGAACGTACTAAATTCTGCAAGAGTTGAATAGACAGAGGCAGAGTAGCATGGACTTTGGTTGTGAGGGCAGAATTCATGGAAAAGGTGGGAGTTGAACTGATTTTGAAGCACAGATAGGGTTTTAAAAGATGAATAGAAGACAGTAAAACTTTTCAGACAGAACAGTACCATTCAAACTTTCACGATTTACCAGGAAATTGTATTTTCTTCCTTTCCTTTGATCATCTTCTAGTCTATGCAATTATCCTTCCAAGTAAGAAATCAATCAGTGAATTGGATGGAGCCTCATGTCTAGAAGACAGAATGTGAAGGACAGAGTTCCTTCCTTATTCTAATGTGAAGTCGAGTTTCTATTGTTTACCACCCAACCCCCTCCAAAATATCAGTTTGCCAAAGACAATTCTACATAATTGGTAATTAACATAGTATAGTGGGAAAAGTAACTTTCTGAGACAATGAATTGCACAGCAGATCCTGATCTGCCTTGGTATAGACACTTCCCTATATGCCTGAAATCACAATCATTTAAAATTTAATATTTTAATTAATAATTAATATAATAATAAAATAATTAATAAATAATTAATAAAATTTAAAAGTACAAAGAACATTGGTCTAAGAGTGAAGAAACCTGGGTTCTGGGGCAATTAGGTGGCACAGTGGGACACAGGGCCCTGGAGTCAGGAGGGACCTGAGTTCAAATCCAGCCCCAGACACTTAACACTTACTGGTCGTGTGACCTTGGGCAAGTCACTTAACCCCAATTGTCACTCCAAAAAAAAGGAAAAAAAGAAAGAAAAATGAAAAGAAACCTGGGTTCTGGTTCAGGCTCTGCCATTAACTCTTTTTGTGATCTGGGAGAAAATTATTTTTTCCCTAGACTCTTCTATAAAAGAAGAATACCTAAAGAGATGGTTTCTATGGTCTGTTGTAGTCCTAATATTCTATGACTCTAGGATATGATTTCTCAATGAGGACAGACTGCTGATGCTATCATAGATATCTTTGGTACTATATTATCAGCAGTGCCTATAAATAGAATGATCCTGCCTGGGAGAGGTTGGCACAGGTTGAGATAACCTGCAGAAAGCAAGTATAAATTTCTAGGAGCATAGATTGTTAGAGCTGTGAGGGACCATAGTCTAGTTCTGTTTCTTCATTTTTATAGCTTTCTTCTTAAATCTATAGCTTAAGCCTGGGCTTTATCTTAGAATAATAAGTTCCTAACTTTACATTGCCATGTGATGGTACCCTTCTTTTTATTTGTTCTAATACCTTTTTTAAAATGTTAGAGTCCTCTACTAATTGGGTTATAAACTTTTAGAGGGCAGGGGATGTAAATTCTTCCTTAGTCCTGATCCCAAAGAGGAATCTTTGTTCAGCTTAGTCCCCAGAACTGTCATCCAAAGAAGAAATTCCTATGGAGAAGGAACCAGCAATCCTCAACACCTGCAGACAACCAGGCACACCATACTAAACTGAAGCAGCTTGTGCCAGTCTAGTCAAACCACCTCCATCACCATGAGTGCCATCTCCCTTGTAACCTGGATGGAGATGACCCATTAATCTAAAAGTCCTGTGAATAGCAGTGCTTCCCAAGACCACTGGTCCTTCTTCCAGCCCAGCCATCATCCCAAGAAACAACCCTGTTGAAATGCCATCTGACAACTATTTCTTTGAATGTTTCATGACTGCTAAAGACTCAGAAAATAAAGTTATTGCCACCAAAGTTATTGACACTGCAAAATGGTTCAATGGAAGCAGTTGATATGAATTTATCAGTGGAAATGACAGTAAAGGAGAGGCATCACCATCTGTTTTGCTATTATTCTTTAAGGACCGTGTGATCTGTTCATCTGACTTGCAGCTAAAACCTTCCATATTATAATGTGAGCTCCTTAAGAACATAGACTGTCATCTTTTTCTATTGATATTCTTAAGGTTTAGTACCATTCTTTGTGATTGGTAAGTACTTAATAAATGCTTTTTAAACATTCATTTATCTACCTTTGTATCATCTCTAAAAGAGAAATATTACATTTATGGCATGGTAGGTACTAACTGTTGTCAAAATGCCTGTGGGACTTTCCACAATGTTAAGTCACCAGGCTGTTTCCAGGAGTGCCTTTTTTGTCGTATAGCAGAGTGTGTTGATACCCTGCTCATGACCAGATTGGGTACACTACCCACAGAAGTGACCCAATAACATATTAACTTTCAAGAAGGGTTGTGTCAGGTTGCTGATTGCTAGTCACTGACTTCATAAGCAGTTCTATTATCTGGGAATATTGACTACCCAGAAAATCTAATTCCCTAAAGCCTTTGATGATAACTAACATTGACATTGAGTGTAGTATAGAAAGCAATTCATAATTTCATAGATAATCAAACTTAATGAAGGTAGTGATATGTCTCAGAGTCCTACCTTCTTCAAGAAGCCTTTTTCCAATTCTTTTTAATCTTAGTGCCTGCCTTCTGAGATGATCATTAATTTAGCCTGCATTGTATCTTATTTGTATATAATTGTTCATGTGTATCCCCCATTAGACTGATTTCTTTAAGAGAAGTGATTGTCTTTTGCATTTCTTTGTATCCCTAGTGTTCAACTCAAACCCTGGCACGTAGTAAGCAATTTAGAAATATTTGTGACTTTGACTTGATTTTATAGGACTTAAAACTGGAAAACACCTTTGAAGATCATTTAGTCCAATGGTTCTTAACCCAGGAAAATGAATGTCTTGGGGTCTATAGATAGATTCCTATGGGTCCCTGGATTTGGATGGGAAAAATTTCATTTTTGTATCAACACAATTTTGTTGTCTTTTATAATGCCATGTATTTTACTTTAATGCATTTAAAAACATTATTTTGAGAAGAGACCCATAGGCTTCATTAAACTATTTGCTGTCAGATGGGTCTGTGAAATATATCCAGGTTTAATCCAACACCCTTATTTTCTGAATGAGCAAACTGAGGCTCAGGAAAAGTAAAATGAATCACCAAGGTCACACAGGTTATGAGTGACCACACAGAAATGAGACTCAAACCCTCCTAACTCTAAATCCAGCTCTTGACAAAATTCCAAAACCTCATTGTCATACCCTACCTTTCTAAAAATGAGGAGTACTTGGGAAGTTCTGTAGAATATATGATATGACAATATAGGACCAGAAAAATAAAGGCTATATTCCCATCTTGGGAAGTTTTTAGTCATGAACCCACGCAGCTGGTTGTGATCATGGACACAAGGGACTTGGTCAAGAAGAGTAAACAGGACCTTTTAGGGAATTTGCAATCTGTTCAACAACTATAATCAACTGTGATCCATGATGGGGATAAATGTTCATTTTGTCTGCTCAGATACACATATTGCATGCTGGGGGGAGGAGAGGGAGCCCGTGTGGCATCTATTGAAAGACTTCCCCATCTGAGTGCAGATGTGCTCAGGGAGGATGCCAGAGAATGTGTCTCTGAACAAAGACAGCAGATTGTGTTTCTCTTATGGTGCATTTGCAGTAAGCGTGGCTGGCAAACTTGAGATCGAATTCAGGTCTGTCCAAGGCTGTGCTGATGGTGCAGTTATTAAAAAACAGTCTCCTCTGAGGGCTTAGGAGCAGTACATTTTTCACAAATACTATTTGATTTGGGGATTATGTTAAGAGGAGAGAATGGGGGCTATTTCAAAAGAATTCTAGTCTGTGTAGAAAGACATATTGAATTTATTTCACTTAGTAGCAGAGCTCTGCTTAGATTTTTGAGAAAAGAACTATTGTGTTTTTTGTTTTTTGATTTTTTTTTCTTTTTTGGAGGGAGGAAGTCTGGGCAATTGGGGTTAAGTGACTTGCCCAAGGTCACATGTTAATTGTCTGAGGCCGATTTGAACTCAGGTCCTCTTGATTCCAGGGCCAGTACTCTAATCACTGCACCACCTAGCCGCCCCCAAACTATTGTGTTAATGAAATTATGGAAATGCAACACAGAATAATGGATAGGGAATTGGACTTGGAGTCTGGAAGACCTCAATTCAAATCCTGCATCAGATACTTCTTGGCTGTGTGATCTATTTGATCTCTCTGTGTCTCAGTTTTTACATGTACAAAATGGGAATGGGAGGTGGGGATGGGTTGGACTCAGTCTTTAGGGTCCCTTCTAGACTGACTAGGATCCCATGAATGGAACTCTCAGGAACCAACTATCATAGCTGTTCTAGAAGAGTTAATGTGC
The DNA here is from genome assembly GCA_011680675.1 of Gymnobelideus leadbeateri. Lineage (NCBI taxonomy): Eukaryota > Metazoa > Chordata > Mammalia > Diprotodontia > Petauridae > Gymnobelideus > Gymnobelideus leadbeateri. The sequence continues at coordinate 94,835 of WOXC01003132.1, read as the reverse complement.
TGTATCCTAATGAGATCAAAGGAAGAGGAAATATATACAAAAGATATTTATAGCAACTTTTTTAGTGGTGGCAAAGAACTGAAAACTAATGGAACACATGTCTAATGTGTTCTAACTAACGGAACAAATTATTATATATGAAGGGAATGGAATACTATTGTGTCATAGGAAATGATGGAGGAGACAGTTTCAGAGAAACCTAGGAAGACTTGTATGAATTGATGGAGAGTGAAGTTAGCAGAACAAAGAGAATAATTTATATCATAATGAAACTATAAAGACAACCGATTTTGACAGACTTAAGGACTCTGATCAACCTTAGTAACAAATTGTGATTCTGGAGGACTGATAATAAAACATGCTTATGAAGTAGTAGGACTGACAGAGATGATGGCCTCAAGGTACAGCTTGAAACAGATTCTTTGGACTTGGCTTATGTGGGAATTTGTTTTGCTTGTCTATGCAAATCTGTTAAAAGGTTTTGTTTTCTTTTTTCTTTTCTCAATGGGATGGGGAAATAAAAGAAAAGAGATTAATTAAAATTAAATTAAAAATCTTTTTTTTACATTGTTAACTCCTACAGGGTAGGAGCTGATAACTTTCATTTTTTAATTTTTTTTTTAATTTTCAAATTTCCTTTACTTTCCTCCCCCCACGCCCCACGACAGCATATAGTCCAGTATAGGATCTGCAAATACATTCATATTAGACATTTAAATTAAAAATATTAAAAAGAGTTCATGTATTTTCCTTCCCTCTTTGCAGAGGTAGGAGATTGTGGATGCAAAATATTGCATATAGGGACGGCTAGGTGGTACAGTGAGTAAGAGCACTGGCCGGAGTCAGGAGGACCCAGGATTGGTTTGGGCCTCAGATACTTAACACCCACACAAAAATAACTGGCTGTATAACCTTGGGCAAGTTACTTACCCCCCCAATTGCTTTAAAAAAATATTGCATATACCATCAAAAACAGTCACTGAGTTGGTTAATTCAGGCATGGTGGAGAAAAGTATATAATGATCTTGCAAAAAAAGGCCATGGGGCTGTTTTCACTCAAATACTTGGGAGGGGAGCATAATGAGAGCTACTTCTTTTAAGCATAGTTGCCCCAGTCAACATAGGCACAGAATGCTAGAGACCCCCTGACTTGGGATAATCTTGTTTTTTATTGTCCAGAAAACAGACCATTCTAGTCTTAATGAGTCCATTAAATGGGTTATGGGAGAGCTTCGCAGAAGTCCCTGCTTTGTCAAAGAGTAGGCCTCATTTAAATGCTGCCAGGATCATCCCTCCTAGAGTAGCTGAAGGGAACAAGTCAGCTGTGTATGGAGACAAAAGCCAGTGGCCTCTGAAGACTGGATTCTTTTGGCAGTGTAAAGAGGCAGGGGGGTCCCAGGAGGAGATGTTCTCATCAAGAAACTCACATCGGCCATGGTTATGAATGTGGTAACAAAAATACATCCTCAGTCATTTTGCCACCAGTTTAGGGGTGTGTGGAAATCCATTTTAAATTATCATGAATCACTTACACAGGAGGAGCTATTTCTCCACAGGTGTGGCCTGATTATGTTTAGATTTTCATCAAGTTTAAGAGATGAGAGTGAAAGCTATTGACTGGGAAATCTTTGCTCCAACACTGCTCTGCTGATAAAATGCTGCATTAACATTTTGCAGGCCTTCCCACTAAGAAAGGTACAAACAGCTATTCATCAGCATTCTGAGAAAATTATCAGAGAACTTTTGGAACTCAGTGACCTAGAGGAGAGTTGATCTGTTGACCTGCATTTTGTCATTGTTAGAAATTCATATAGAAGCTAAGCTCATTTAGGTTGGTTTTATTAATGTGTTCATATCCCCAGTACCCAGCAAAGTGTCTACCTAGTTTAGCACATACTAGGAGCTTAATAAATAATTGTTGATTTGTTTATTGGTTGTAAGGCATGTAAAAATGTAAATGATTTGAGTAGTGACTTCCCACTGACATCCAGGCTTCCTATATGGGGCAATACCCTATAGAGTTAATAGAGTTATGGCCTTTGTCTCCTACTACATTGATTTCTGCAAGATCATTCCCTGATTCTTTTGTTTGTTCAACGTTTATTAAACATTTGCTTTAGCATCCCACAGTTTGTAAGGGACCACAGAGATAATTTAGGCTGACCAGGTGTTCTTAATTTGGGATCTGTGAACTTTTTATAATATATTAATAGTTATATTTAAATATAATTAACTTCTTTCATAATCCAATATATTTTATGCATTTAAACACATTATTCTGAGAAGGGGCCCATAGGCTTCACCAGACTATGAAAAAATTCTATGACACCAAAAAAGGTTAAGACACCATGATTCTGGTCAAAACCCACTCCCCATGTCATGTTAGCCCAAATCATTTTCTTGAGCCCTAGATGATTCTAATTCAACTTTATTAACTTAAAGATAAGGAAGAGAAAAGTGACTTGCCCAAGGTCATGCATTGGCATCCGGTCTACAGACAAGGTTACTGCTTCACAATCAACTAGTGATTTTGTCTGTGTGTGCATGATTTGGGTCAGATCCCCTGTTAAAATGGAAGCTCACCATAAGGTAGGGAGTATGTTGTGGGTAGGCTGTGTATAGGACTCAGTCATAGAGACATATTGGATACTCTACCTCCTTAGAGAACCAATAACTGGGAGTGAGTGGGTGAATGGGGGTGTAATGGAAATGCAAATTGAAATTAACTCCCTGTTAAGTGCACCTGGAGCCTGTAGTGCAAGGCTTGTTTTTCAGGAACACCCACACTTTGATACTTTGTGATTGGGCAGTGGGTCAAGAAGGCTGTTACATTCTCTGAGCCAGGAGAAGGCTATATAAACCCTGATGGGAGGCTTTGCTTTGGGGCTTACTTTGAGAAGTGTTGTGTGATTTGATCAGATGAGACTTTGAGCAGCCATTGAGAGCCCCCTGGCTTTGAAAACCCAGATGTTGATGCTTCCCTCTCTGGTAACTGTGATTTGGTATTGATAATGGTTTGACAGTTTGGAAGCCTGTCTGCTTGATCTGTTTCTCTGTTTTGAAACTTCTGTCTGTATACTCTGAAGTTCAGGGTGCTGACCTTTTTCCCCTGAACTAGGTAAATAATATATGTTTGATTGATTAAAGTAAGATTATTAACTCATTTTGAATTGCTTTCCTTTAGAAAAGCAGATCTAAGAACCTGTGTTGGCAACCACCCTGGGGATGTTGGGGTGCTTGCCGATACAGAGGGGGAAAGAGCAGGGCTTTACCTTGGGGTGTCGTTAGTCGAGTACACACACATACACACACACACACACACACACACACACACACACACACACACACACCCATCAAGTATGGAAGTGTATGAGGGGTGGACCTGACTCAGGCTGCTATCCTGTCATTTCAAGTTCAGTGTTAGAACAAAATGATGCATTCATAGGTCATTCCACAGTTAACAAAAAGAGGTTTTCGTAACACTAACACATAAAGGATATTCAAAAGGATGAAATAAAACTTAGCTCATGACTATGGGCTACTGGAAGAGCAGATAGTCTCTTTCCTTGGGATATTTCCATATCCAAGACTAGATAGTCAACAGGGCAGGGTGTGATTCAGGAGGCCAAGTTCAGAGCCTTTATTCCACATGTGTGGGCTGACCAGATGTCACTGGAAAGCCATAACAAGGGATAAAGGGATTGAGCCTTAGCTGCCTAGGCCAATTGGGTGCCAATGGCAGGTTAACCTCCTTTAAGGGGAAAAATTAGCTGAACCCATGTTGTAATGGGAAACCCTGGTAGGTAGTGATGTATCATGGGTGACAAGGGTTGAATTGTTCCTTCTGATCTGACGGTGATTGATGTCACATTATTCTCTGGATCACTGCCTTCCAGCCCTAATCCCTTCTCAACTGTTTTTGTCCCAGGTGCTCTATTCCTAGAACATCTTTGATCAGGGAAAGAAGAGAGGTGGCGGGAGCAATAGAAAATTTGAGTGGGGTAGGAAGCCTTGGTCCTGTGGGAATATGGAGTGGTTAGTGCTCAACAATTTATTTACCCCATGTTGTTGCTGTTCAGTCATGTCCAACTCTGTGTGGCCCATGAACTATACTTCCATGGGGTTTTCTTGGCAAAGATACTAGAATGGTTTGCCATTTCCTTCTCCAGTGGATTAAGGCAAACAGAGGTTAAATGACTTGCCCAGGGCAATGCAGCTAGTGAATGTCTAGTCAGGTCTTCCTGACTCCAGGTCCAATGCTCTATTCACTGAATAACCTATCTGCCTCTATTTACCCTATACTAAGCACTTAATAAATGCTTGTTAAGTTGATTTAACTTGACCTCCAAGAAGTGTGTTTTATCACTCACACTGTGGCATCCACAAAGGTTTCTATTTTCACCAGGAAGTAGATCTTGGGGATTAATCTGGATAAATGGGCAAAAGTCTGTGTCTTCCTCTAGGACTTTAGCCCCTCCTTAGCATTCTGTAGGGGTTTAACTTCAATCAGATTCTTTCTTTTTCAGGGCTCTCCTGGAATTAAAATGTAATGGAAATAAGAATCATCAGGAATGGAACAGTTTAGTGTACAACCCAACCAAAAATTTAAACAGTTGGCAAATGTTTTTTTTTTTTTAAAGAGTCTGACTCGAGCCAGGGCTAAATGCCATCTCACTTTGCTAAGCTTTGGATCTTACCTGAGCCAAGGAAAGGAATCATGTAAATCCCTCCAAATATGTAGTTATTCAATTCACAACTGAAAATGTGCCATTTGAAACAACTCCCTCCCCCAATCAAAGTACAGTTTACTATCTGCATAGATTCAAATAAGATTATACACATAAATCAACTTTATTGAATGTTTTCTTACTACTTCAAGTATAAAATATTTATCATCTGTATAAACAATTATTTTCTCTAGGTGTTAACTAGACAACTTTCTATTCACAACCACTAATTAGGAGTTGGAAGTGGAACTCGGGAAATGGAAAATAGTATCCTATATGTTGCAAAGATGACCCCCTTTTTCTTTCTCTATGACAATGAGTCATATTCACTTACTAGGAAAATTTGTAATTAATAGTTATTAAGCATAAACCACATGCTTAAAGAAGCAGCATGTCAGGGTGGATAGAGAGTTGGCCCTGAAGTCAGGGAGACCAGTGTTCGAGTCCTGCCTCTGACACATTTGGCTTCACAGACGTGGGCAAGGCCCTTGACCTCTCAGACCCCTTGCAGCTCTAAGACTATGAATAAGTTGTAGAGAGGGTTTCACTTATATTGGTAGAAGGAGAAATCACAGGTATAATACCTATCCCTGGCATATAAAGTGACATTCCCCACAAGGTGGACAATTTTTTGTGCTATTATTTAATGAACACAATTTTTTCTCATTTTAAATGGGTAAGTACTAAAAAAAAACCCCACCTTACTGGGCATGGCCATCTCTATGAATATGTGAATATATGATCATCTATCAGGTATGACAGTATAGCTCAGTCGTGTAGTAAATAGAGCACCAGGACTAAAGTCAGGAGTACATGAGTTCAAATCTAGCCTCAGGTACTTACTAGCTGTGTGTTCCTGGGCAAGTCATTTAACCCTTTTTGCATAGGTTTCCTCATCTGTAAAATGAGCTGCAGAAGGAAATGGCAAACTACTCCTATATCTTTGCCAAGAGAACCCCAAATGGGGTCATGAAGAGTCAGACACAACCAAAACAGCTCAACAAAAACACAGTGCCTAAAATTCAAAAATTTTTTCATTTAAGGCCTTACTGTCTCTACATATTCAATTTTTAACCACAAATATTCTTGAGAATAGTAACTTATCAAAGTATTGTCAGTTATTGATAACTTAATGGGAATGAGTTTGTTTGCCTTCCTAGTAGGAGGAAAAAAATGGAATAGAGCCTCCCAAGGACTAGAAATCATGGTATAATAGACAATCTGTGTGTCTGGTTGATATTCTTCATTCAGTAGAATATAGAGGTGATGTTTTCTCAGAATTGGTACTTGAGGTAAGGAACATCTCTTAGTACCAACAGTTCAGGCTTTTAATTCAAGTACCAGTATTTGTTAGGGAGGCAAAGACAAAATGAAGAACTGTCCCTTCACTCAAGAACTTTACATCCTTAAGAATGTGTATACATCCAGGGGCTCCCAAGATGACTGGCTCTGTCAGAATTTGGATACATGAAGGCCTACTTTGGATTTTTAAAAAAATGTTATTAATCTGTTTTTAGTTTTCAACATTGACTTCCCCAAGATTTTGAGTTCCAAATTTTCTCCCTATCTCTCACCTCCCCCTACCCCAAGAGAGCATGCATTCTGATTACCACTTACCCCAATCTTCCTTCCTTCCTATCACCACCTCTCTTCTCTTATCCCCTTCCCTTCTATTTTCCTATAGGGCAGAATAGATTTCTATGCCCCATTGCCTATATATCTTATTTCCCAGTTGCATGTAAAAATCATTTTTAACATTTGTTTTAAAAATTTTGAGTTTCACATTTTCTCCCTTCCTCCCTCCCCACACATTCTCATTGAAAAGGCAAGAAATTTGATGTAGGTTATACATGTGTACTCACGAAGAACACTTCTATAATAGTCACATTGTAAAAGACTAGCCATATTTCCCTCCATCCTATCATGCCCCCAATTCATTCTATTATCTCCTTTGACCCTGTCCTACCTCAAAAGTGTTTGCTTCTGATTACCCCTCCCATTTGCCCTTTTTTCTATCATCCCCCCTTATCTGCTTCTCCCCTACTTTCCTGTAGGCTAAGTTATATTTCCATATCCAATTGAGTGTTTATGTTATTCCTTCCTTCAGCTAAATTTAATGGGAGTAAGGTTCACTCATTCCCTCTCTTCCCCTCACTGTAAAAGCTATTTCTTGTCTCCTTTATGTGAGATAATTTATTCTATTCTATCTCTCCCTTTCTCCTTCTCCTAGTACATTCCTCTCTTGCCCCTTAATTTTATTTTTAGATACCACCCCTTTATATTCAACTCACTCTGTGCCCTCTGTCAATATATATATATATATTTTTTTTTTTTCCATTCCAACTACCCTAATATTGAGAAAGCTCTCATGAGTTACAAATATCATCTTTCTATGTGGGAATGTAAACAGTTCAATTTTAATAAGTCCTTTATGGTATCTCTTTCCTGTTTACCTTTTCATGCTTTTCTTAAATCTTGTATTTGAAAGTAAAATTTTCTATTCAGCTCTGGTCTTTTCATCAAGAATGCTTGAAAGTCCTTATTTTATATTCCAGGCCCTCTGATCCCTTAAGGTAGAAGCTGCTAAACCTTGTGTTATCCTAATTGTGTTTCCACAATACTTGAATTGTTTCTTTCTGACTGCTTACAATATTTTCTCCTTGATCTGGGAACTCTGGAATTCAGCTACAATATTCATAGGAGTTTTCCTTTTGGGATCTCTTTTTGGAGGTGATTGGTGGATTCTTTTAATTTCTATTTGACCATCTGGTACTAGAATATCAGCGCAATTTTCCTTGATAATTTCTTGAAAGATGATATCTAGGCTTCTTTTTTGATCATGGTTTTCAGGTAGTCCAATAATTTTTAAATTATCTCTCCTGGATCTGTTTTTCAGGTCAATTATTTTCCAGTGAGATATTTCACATTGTCTTCTATTTTTTCATTCTTTTGGTTTTGTTTTATAATTTCTTGATTTCTCATAGAGGCATTAACTTCCATTTGCTCCATTCTAATTTTTAAGGAAGCATTTTTTTCCATTTGCTTTTGGACTTCCTTTCCCATTTGTACAATTCTGGTTTTTAAGGCATTCTTCTCCGCATTGGCTCTTGGACCTCTTTGCCATTTGGGTTAGTCTATTTTGTAAGGTTTTATTTTCTTCAACATTTTTTAGGTCTCCTTTAACAAGCTGTTGACTTGTTTTTCATTATTTTCTTGTATCCCTCTCATTTCTCTACCCAATTTTTCTCTACTTTTACTTGATTTTCAAAATCCTTTTGGAGTTCTTCCATGGCCTGTGACCAATTCATATTTTTCTTGGAGGTTTTGGATGTAGGGGCTTTGACTTTGCTGTCTTCTTCTGGTTGTATGCTTTGATCTTCCTTGTCACCAAAGTAATATTCTATAGTCTGATTTTTTCCCCCACTGTTTGGTCATTTTCCCAGTCAGTTACTTGATTTTTTAGCTCTTTGTTTAGGTAGAACTCTGCTTCCAGAGTGGAGAATGAACTGTCCCAAGCTTCAGGGGTTTTGTACAGCTGTTTTCAAAGATATTTCTAGGGACCTGTAAAATTTTAGTTCTTCCAAAGTTGTATGACCAAAGGAGGGGTGTTTTCTCTTCTCCTGGTGTGTGCTCTGGTTTGGGGGTGATCAAAAGCACTCTTTTCTGCCTTCACATTGTGAGGAGGATTCCCTCTTCATCACTTCCACAAGTTCCACTGCCCCAGCACTCCTCCTTACCCCAAGACCGCCAACTAGGACTATGACCCAGGTCCAAGCAAAGGCAAAGCAAAAGAATACTGCCTCAGAGTCAGCAAAGAGATCTGTGCAACTCTCCTCTGATCAGCCCCTCAATCCCTCACCATCTGTGGGCTGAGAGCTTTGGAAGCAGCCACTGCCACTGCTGCCACCACTGTTGTTACCACCCTGGGGCTGGGGCTGTGGCCATACCATGCTCCTCTCTCACCCAGTTCCCATAGACCTTTCTTTGTCTTTGGCATTTGTGAGTTGAGGAAGTCTAGAAACCACAGCAGACAGGGATTCAGTCCCCTGAAACCTACTCTGGGTGTTGCTGGGGCCCAGCCTTTGCTGGTGGCCCATGCTGGACTATGCTTCTCTCTCAGCCCACTTTCCTTTCCTGGACCTTTCCTGTACACCTTCCAGGCTGTCTTGGGCTAGAAATTTGCTTCATTTTGTCATTTTGTGGATTCTGTTGCTCTAGAATTTGTTTAGAGTCATTTTTTACAGGTATTTGGAGGGGCCACCATCTTTGCTCCACCCTGAGAGACTACTATTTAAAATTTTGATATCATGCATGCTCCATTTTTACTTGCTGTATTGGTATAGGAAATAAAACCACATAAATACCAGTTATACTGGGAGAGGATCTCTCTCTCTCTCTGTTTTCCCCCCTCATCCTCCCTCCCTCTCTGTCTCTCTCTGTTCTCTCTGTCTCTGTCTCTGTCTCTCTCTCTGTTTCTCTCTCTCTCTCTCTCTCTCTCTCTCTCTCTCTCTCTCTCTCTCTCTCCTCTCTCTCTCTGTTTCTGTCTCTGTCTCTCTCTCCTTTATCTCTTCTCTTTCTCTGAGTCTTTCTTCATCTACATAGATGTATATAATGTGTGTATGCTCCTCATATACTCATGCATCACATTGTGAGGAGGATTCCCTCAGCAAAGGCAATTTGGGTTCCCTATTTACAAAACACAGGAGGAACACAAGATGATGTGTGAAAGGTAGGGGCACTTTTCTTAGACTTTCAGTGAATATTGTATTCTGTAGTCTTGTTCAAAAAGTCCCCCAAAACATATTGGCACGTTAGGTAACAATCTGGCCTTTTAACAAAGAAAAATTCAAAGGAAAGTAGATAAACCTTATAAAGGTCTATTTTTAAATAAAATTGACTAAAACTTACAAAGATAAATTATTGTCTCTATTTTCCTAGGGATGAGAATTGAGGTTACAGTTGGTCTTGAATGATTGATGATTATTAGTTGGACAAGTATTTTCACCATCAAGCACCATTTCACTTCATTCCTTCTGAAAAATAAATGAGTCATGTTTGAATTAAAAATGCTAAGGTTTTATTCATTCCAGAAGATGGTTAGTCATCTGTTTCTATCACTTGTTGGGAAATAATGAAATTAAATAAAAAAATCCCCTGAAATATTGGAAAGGGCTGTAATGAATAGCCAAACCTATAACTTTCTGAACCCTGGCAATGCCACCTCACAAGCAGTGTACACAAGCAGGCATATGCCACACTTGGAAGGTCAGCACAGCTCTCAAGGCTGCCTTCGAAGAAATGGAGATTGCTGCTGTAGTTGTCACTGATAATATTAAGTACCTCAATTTATTTCAAGGGATACTTGTTAAATACCTACTCTGTGTAAAGCACTTTGGATAAAAAGACCTCCATGCCTTCAAGAGTCTCACAACCCCAATCTAGGCCTTCCAGGAAGGTTTGAGTCTACCTATCAGCAGAACCTAGGGGAGGGAGTAGGCCTGCCCATTCCCCTCATAGCATACATAAAAACCAGCAGATGGTTCCTATCCATGACCAGTTATTTTCATATATTCTGCTCCCTGTGTTCTCTGAACTTCCCCAGTGCTTTGATGTTTATCTGCTGCACAACTTCAATGCTTTTTTAAATTAGCAAGCATTTATTTTATATCCCTCATTCCTCCGCAAATGAAAAAAAGAAAAAGAAAACCCTAGTAATAAATATGATAATCAAGTAAAAAAGAAAATTCTCATATTCACCTTGTCCAAAAATAAATCTCTTATTTACTTCTTTAGTCCATCACATCTCTGTCAGAAGATGGGCAGCATACACTTATGCATCGTGCTCATTAGCATCTTTATCATTGTCCCCTAAAATTAGGATTGGTCATTGTATTGAAGAGAATTTTTAGGTATTTCAAAGCCATTTCTCTTCACAATGTTCTTACTGTAGGAATTATTCTCCTGGTTCTACTAACCTCATTCTGCACATCTTGGTCAACTTCTGCCTCTTTCTTTCTTTCTTTCTTTCTTTCTTTCTTTCTTTCTTTCTTTCTTTCTTTCTTTCTTTCTTTCTTTCTTTCTTTCTTTCTTTCTTCCTTCCTTCCTTCCTTCCTTCCTTCCTTCCTTCCTCTCTCTCTCTCTCTCCTCTCTCTCTCTCTCTTCAATTCACATGAACAAATGCACACCAGGCATGATATTCTGGTCCTTGCCTCTGGCAACAGGAGCTATTTAATAAGGCATTTAACTGGTAGAAGAATCAATGTTGCATATGGTGTGCATAGGGGATATGGCCCCGGGATCAACAGTGCTTTCAAGTCCTCCATCTGTCATGAACTGGTGTGTAACTCTGGGCAAATCACTTAAACTCCCAGCACTCTAGGTAACACTCTAAGATTATAAATTGTAGGGCAAGTGCCTATTTGTAATGGTAGAAGGAGTTTCCTCATAGACTATTATCTAACCAATGAAATCACAGATCCAGTGCAAAAATGAAATTTTAAGACTTACCCAATTACCCAACAACTGACCCATCATTAATCAATGAATTTATTCTACTTATCCATAAATCAATCAAAGAATTTGCTCTTCCATTAGGATTGGAGGGAGTAACAAAAACAGTTGTTAAATACAGAATCAGCACCATCACATCCAAGAGATGACTCCTTTTAGGATCCAACAACTTTTAACTTCTCTGGCATTTGCTATCAGACTGTTGAAACACAACTCACATTGACATTTTCGACATCTCTAACATTTTAGCTCTTCCAACCTGCTTGATTTTGACACATTTTATCTTGAAAATGGAGAATGCATATAAGCATAACACATACTATGCATGCACATTTATTTGATTAATTTATATGAACCATAACATTTTATATAAAATATTTTAAGAATTTTCTGTTTAAAAATTGTTTTATTATTTAAAAAAAACAGACATTAAAATTTTACTTTCAAGATAAATATTCCTTTTAATTAATAACCTTTAATCATAGAATAAATAACAGTGTCATAGATTTAGAACCCAAAAGGGCCCCTAATTAATGATGACCTTGTTCAACTACCTCATTTTACCAATGAGCATACTGAGACCCAGAAAGCAGAAGAGTCCTGATTCGAGTAATATAGATTAAATCAATGTCAGAGCTGGGATGGGAGCCCAGGTCGCCTGATTCCAAATTCACTACTCCATTGTATCATGTACTCCACCTCTTACCTCTTAGCTGAACTACTTAAAAAGCCTCCTAAGTGAGGCAACACACAGCTCCCAGATTAATCTTAAACGAACAGAAACAGAATAGTACAGTGGAAAGAGCTTTGAATTTGGAGCTAAGAGGAATTAGGGGACAAGCACTAGGGGTCGAAACATATTTTAAGCTGATAATCTGACAGGAGCAAATTTAAGGACTAAAGTTCATAGTAATTCTGCCCTTGGAAGTGTATTTTTAATTACTCCCGTGGCTGGAACAAGAATAAGTCCAACCTCAAAAACTTCCTAGCTATAATACCTTAGGTAAGTCACTTAACCTCTTTCAGTGGTTTTCTTATTTGTAAAAATGAGGGTAAAGCACCTCTTAGGGTTGTTGTGAGTATCGGATAACATGTAAATTTCTTTGTAAACCTTAAAGCATTGCAAAAGTTTTAATTATAATTAGCTATAAAGTCAAGCTTCTTAACTTTATACTTAAAATCTTTTATAATCTGGACCCTATTAACTTGATCTGCCTTTACTCTGGCCAAACTGGTCTCTCTGTCCCTTGAACATACTTTATTTACTCTCCTTTTGAATTCCCATCCCCTTGAACATTTTCTTATACATTTATCAAAATTTTAGCCATCTTTCAAGTTCATAGCATCATCATGTTTAAAGCTGGAAGAGGCTATTAAGTCCAATTCTCTTATTTTACAAGTGAGGAAAATGAGTCATAGAGAAGTTAAGTGACTTTCCCAGGGTCACACAGCTAATAGGGGATTTGAATTCAGGTCTTCTTGACTCACATCTGGTATTCTCTGTTACTCCACATTACTCTATATTACTCCATACTGCCACTTTCCTAAATGAGGAATTTCCTGACCACCATAACCTACAGTGACCTCTCCCTGATTTGAATGCCCATAAGCTTCATGGTTAGTAAATTAGTCAACAAACATAAATTACTACTATATGCCAAACACATTCTGGCCTTTAACTGCATATTGTCTTATATTGCTATTTAACTAGAGTTGGAATATGTCTTATGACCCCCAATAGACTGAAAGCTCCAAGAGGGCAGATGCTATTTCTTATTCCTCTCTGCAATGCCTAACACAGTGTCATATTCATATCCTTAACAAATAATAGTTGAGTAAATGAATTTACTCATAAATCTAATATCCATCCAGAGCTGAATTTTTCAAGCAGATGGCACAGAGGTTTGTATAAACTTTTCCCAGTATAATTTAATCAGTTCTTTCAAATTTCACTTTCAGACTACTATATCTGATAATAGATCATTTCAGCCATTTAAAAAAGCATCACTGGCCTTGAAAACTATTTGTGATATCAGTTTAACAGTGGTTTTCTTTTGTACAAACACATAAATTCAAGGACAAATGGGAAAAACCATCATGCAATGAAAAAAGAATATCCCAGATGGCCATATAGGCTAGGGAGGGAATATAGGAACTAGGGAATGTAAGAGATGCTTCTGGTGGCTTAGTATCAGCCTAAGGGGATCCTTATGCTCAGAAAGTCCTAAAATCTGCAGGAAATCCAAGGATTCAGAGATCACCTCATTCACTTCTTTGCTACAAGTAGGATGGGATTTGTACGACCCTAGAGAAATCACTCTTTACTCCACATCTTTTGATTGAGAAGACTCAAACTACCCTTCTTTGCAGCATATTCCCAAGTCTCACAATCTCTTTTTCAATTCTTACATATAAGCCCTCCTTGCTGCAGTTTCAATCTGTTTTCTTTTGCCCTGTCTTCAACTCACACTAAGATTCTCCCCTAACAGATAACAGTCTCAGTTTAGCTTCTGAGCTATGATCCTATCATACAGAATTGTGTGTGAGCTGAAATAATTTTGAATCCTATTTGCAAAGCACTTTTAACACAGAAAAGATATAGAGTTGGCTCTACAAATCCGTGATTTCCTGATTCCAAATCCAGTACTTCCCAGCATTCCACATCTTACAAATGAGAATGAGGATACTGAAGCTCAGAGAAGGAGAGACTCGACTAAGTCTCTTGTTAAATGTTTCATTTTGTCCTTTATTGTAGATATGGATGGGAAACAAGTTCATGTGAAGATTGTTTTACTATTGTACTTTGTCCAATAGTATTAAAGGATTAATAACTGAAAACAACCTTAGCAATTAACAAATATGACCTTATGATTTTATAATGTGAAAACTGAGACCCAAAGGCTTGTCCAAAGTCACATAGTCACATAAGGAACCTAGCAGGTTATACCCCAGGTCTTCTGGTCTCACACACACACACACACACACACACCCCAACTAGGTGGCCCAGGGAATAGAGTCCTGGAGTCAGAAAAAATCATTTTCCTGAATTCAAATCTGACATCAAATACTAGCTATCTGACTCTGGACAAGGCACTTAACCCTGTTTGTCTCAGTTTCCTCATTTGTAAAATGAGCCAAGAAAACTCCAAATGGTGTCATGAAGAGTTGGACACAACTGAAAATGACAACTATGCATGTTCATATATGTGTGTATTCATACATATGTACATACAGCTATCACTTCCCTATGGTTCCCTCTCCACCCAATAGAACTGTCCTTTGTTAACAAAAAAGTACATTTAAACAAAAAGAAATCAACACTTTGGCCACGTCTGACAACACATGCCTCATCCTGAGCTTGTTGTCAACTACCTTTCTGCTGAGAGGAGGGAAGTTGCTTTATATATATTGTATCCATGGTGTCAAACTTGAAACAGGCCACTAAACATAAGGATCCCGACAGGTGCATAGTGACTTAGAAAACTACATATTAACATTATTTATGTTTGATTGTATTTTTATTTATTTTGTTAAACATTTCCCCATTAAATTTTAATCTGGCTCTTCCACCCAGAGAGGATTGCAAACTGCCAGGCTGCCTCTTGTGTCTGACATCATTACTCTAAAGCAATGACTATTCAGTCATTCTGATATCTTTTGGTGCTATTGAGGTCTTTGAGTGAGACATCCTCCAGATTCTATTTACTTTGCTCTGCATCATACTGATAATTGATTGTAAGAAATTAAGGCAAAACAACAATATTCATATGCTCTACATCACCTGTTTTATATATGACTGTAATGAAAGAAAAAATTATCCTATATTTATATAGGAATATAAATATTCCTATATTTATAATTTTAGACTTTTTTTTGCTTTTTGGAGGGCATTTGGGGTTAAGTGACTTGCCCAAGGTCACATGGCTAGTTTGTGTGTGTGTGTTAAATGTCTGAGGGCAGATTTGAACTCAGGTCCTCCTGACTCCAAGGCCAGTGCTCTATTCACTATGCCACCTAGCTGCCCCACAATTTTAGACTTTTTACCTCCACACTAGAGAGACCCCTCATTATTTCACAGCAATGACTTGAGATCCAGTCCTCTGCTAAACTCCTCATCCTTCCTCATTGTAATTGATTAGGAATCAAGGCCAGGAGTCCAGTACTCAATATATTCCAATGATATTGGAGGTGATGAGATGCTGGAGAACTAATGAACCTTCCTGAGCTGCCTTTCAATGGCATCGTTGCCCTGACAAACAATGTCCCTTAAACAGGGAGGGATGACTTTCTCATAAAGTGCTCAATGGTTGTTGAACTGAAGTTAATTTCTAATCTCTAAAATTGTACTAGGAGTGGGACCAGATAACGTCTAAGACCCTTCTAGGTATGTGATTTCATGGATAAAGTGTGTGAAGCATTGGACCTGAATCAAATCCTAGCTCAGAATTTAATGATGGGCATGTACTTAATCCTTCAACCTCAGTTTCCTTACCTGTAAATTGGGGATAACAAAAGCCCCTACCTCATAGAATTGTTTTGAAGAGCATGGGCAAAGTACTTGGCAAACTTTAAAGTGTTCTATAAATGCTAGCTATAATGTGAACTCTAAATCCGGTGATCTGAAGGCTTGAGACATGGAAGGGGAAGGATTAGACTTGTTTTGCCTAGGCACAACTCAGAGTAGTCAATGCCACGTGAAAAAAAGTAGAATTCTGTTGCAATAAGGAAAATGGACAATATTGAAAGCTTTACAAACATCCAAAGGATTTGCTTCAGGAAGGAAGGAGTTTCCCATCACTAGAGGCTATCTAGTAGAAGATGGATGACCACTTCTTCAGGGTATTGTCTATAATAGAGTTCACTTTGTTTCAGATAACCAGATGATATGATGTCCCTTCCAATTCTGGCATTCTGTGAAAGATGTTGAAGGCTCAGCATGGCTTCCTACTTTTACTTAAAAAGCAATTTGTTTGGGAGGGTAAGATACAATGGAAGGTGTAAGAGTATCATACCAATGAAGGATGACTGAGAGACATCAATCACAATATACAGAAAAGAGAATGAGTCTGGGGTCAGATGACCTTTGGCTCTTTCGCTCACAATTCATCATGCAAGCGACTCACTTGGGCCTCAATTCTCTCGTGTGTAGAAGGAGGAAATTGGACTGTAGGACCTTAAAGTTTACTTCTAACCATATAACTATGATGCTATGATCTTCTTATATGATTTCCCCTATGGCCTGCATGTTGAACCACCTATATGCAATGTAATTAGATTTCTGTTGTTCTGGTCTCTTGGTGGTGGTGGTGGTGTTTTGAGATGATCCAAGAGAGGAGAGTGAAAGGGGTAGAAGACAGAGGACAGAGTGTTTCATCATTTCTCTCTCCTTCCCCCCCCCCCACCATGACACCCTTATAGTTTGAGATGGAAGCTATTTAACAAATGTTTTGTATCTTTCCTCCAGTATTATCTAAGTCCCTAGAGAAGATGAAAATAAGGAATGGCAAGGAAAAGGAAAAGGGAAACTAGAGGAAATGGGTTTGATAAATAATGATAAAATAGAAAGTTATTTTTCTTCTTTTTAATTTTGTCTCTCTGTCTCTCTGTTTCTGTTTGTCTCTCTGTTTCTCTGTCTGTCTCTCTGTTTCTCTTCTTCTGTCTCTCCCTTCCTTTCTCCCCCTCTCGCTTTCCCTCCCTCTTTTAAAAAAGAGTTAATTGACTCATTTTCTCAATGTGCTCTTGACAAATGTTTTCTCATCTTGGAAATGTTCTCTGGGCAATAGGGAAATATCAACAGGATTTGATTTAGCCAAACAGAGCACTTTGTCAAGAGGCACTTTGTGCACAAATGGCATTTTCTCCCGGGCTTTATGATGGCTTTTCTAATTTGGATGTTGTTGTGCAGGCGATGGTGGGGCCAGGCAAGAGCTCTCATTACCATATGTGGGAATTAAGGATTTCAGGCCAGGCATAATTTGATTGGTTTGTAATTCATGTGTCTCTAAAACTGGATAACAAAAAGTAACTTGCAGGCTTAGGAGCCCAGAGACAGGAAAAAAATCCTTGAGAAGTTATCTGGATAATCCCTTATCTATAAGAAATACTGTGAGAACTACTCAGAAAACACATGTATGTGTGTATGCAAGGTGTGTATGTATACACACATATTCACATCCTTCATATTCCTGCATTAGGTTCAGGAAGGGAATAATTTAGGGAAAATAGCTGTTAAAGAAACAATCTTCGACCTGAGATGGTTTCAGTGATCATCCAGTTCAATACCCTCATTTCAGATGAGAAAACAGAAGAACAATTAATGAACAAGTATTTTTGTTGTAGTGGTTGTTTAGTCATTTCAGGGATGACTCTTTGTGACCCATTTGGGTTTTCTTGGCAAAAATACTGGTGTGGTTTGCATTTCCTTCTCTAGTTTTATGTAAGCCAGGGACTAGTGACTTGCTCAGGGTCACACAGCTAGTAATTGTCTGAGGTTGGATTTGAACTCAGATCTTCCTGAATCCAGGCCCAGTTCTCTATCTACTGTGCCACCCATAACATGAAAGGCATGGTGCTAGGTTCTGAGGCTACAAAGGTAAATTGTCTCTTCCCTCTAAGGAACTTAAATCATGGAGGGGGCACAGTATATGTACATATACACATATATGTAGATGCTATATATATTATATGTGTGTGTGCGTGTGTGTGTGTGTGTATACCGTAATGTATACACGTAAATTTGTACAAAATCTATCACAGTAAATAAAAGATAATGGGGGGGGTACTAATAGCTGAGAGGATCAGAAAAGGCATCATGTAGGAACTGCCTTTTGAACTGAGCTTTGAAGGAAAGCAGGGATTCTAAGAGGCAAAAGGGAGGAGGGAGTTAATTCCACAGCCTGTGCAAAGACATGAAATGGGACATAGAATGTCACCCAAGGACCAGCAAGAAAGGTAGTCTGACTAGACGATAGAGTACAAAATGAAGAATGTATGCTATGACTGGAAAGGTAGATCAGAATTAGGTGGCAAAGGACCTTAAATGCCTTACTAGAAACATTTATATTTAGCCTTAGTGGTTGCTGGGAGCCACTGGAGTTTGTCCAATAGGGGAGTGACATGGTCAGACTCATGCTATAGGAAAATCATTTTGATAGTTCTGTGTAGGATGAATTGGAGAGGGAGAGAGAATGGAGAAACCAAGAAGGAAGCTACAGATATAGTCTAGGTCACACATTTGGGCTGTGCCAGATCCTGCCCTGGGATTCATTGTAGTAGAGTGGATATACTGGACTACGACGTCAAGGGACACAAGTTCCATTGTGGGTGATATTATTTACTAGTGATACTTCATGGGGAATCAGTGGATAGAGCATTGAACTTGGAATCAGTTTGACTCATCGTCCTGAATTCAAATCTGACCTTAGAAACTTGCTAGCTGTGTGGCACTGGGCAAGTCACTTAACCCTGTTGGCCTCAGTTTCCTCATCTGTAACATGAACTGGAGAAGGAAATGGCAAACCACTCCAGTACCTTTGCCAAGAAAACCCTGAGATAGCTTCATGGAGAATCTCACACTACTAAACAACAATAAAAGTGGTATTACCTTGGATATGATGACATTTAACCTTGTTGGGCTTTAGTTTCTTCATCAGTAAGTGAAAATATTTTCATTACCTGCCAAGAGATAGCAGGACGGATAGAGTGCTGAACTTGAAGTTAGAAAGATCGGAGTTCAGATCCTTCCTCAGACACTTACTAGGCTGTAAGACACTTACCAGAAGACCTTGGGCAAGTCACTTAGCCTTTCTGCCTCAGTTTCCTTATCTGTAGAATGTAACTAATAATAGTACCTATCTCTCAAAGTTGTTGTGAGTATCCAATGAGATATTTGCTATATAAGTGGAGCTATTATTATAATAACTATTAAAGAGTTTATATGATCGAATAAAATAATAAATCAAAAGTAATACATAAGATACAGCAACACCCAAAGTTGTGGTTTATGTAGACATAGTCAGTCATACCTGGTTGCAAATGTCTTAGTGGCACTCTTTCTAGTTAACATGATACTTTATGAAGACACATACCTTAGCCCAAAATGAGCCTAAACGTAGACTTAGGCAAAATGGAAGGTTTTCAATAGATTGTCAGATAATATGGTCTAATGCAGGAGTTCTTAACCTAGGATTCATGAACATATTTTATATGTACATATAAAAAATTGTGGCAGTGAATATGTGAAATATATTTATAAATATTTGAAACTATCTCAATATAACTAATTTCCTTTGTAATTATGTATATTTTATATATTTAAAAATATTATTCTGAGAAGGCATTCATAGGCTTCACCAGGCTGCCAAAGGGGTCCATGACATAAAAAGGTTATAAATCCCTGGAAGTGAAAAGAACACTGGATTTGGCATTCAAAGACCTAGATGTGAGTCTTGGCCCTGCCGTTCTATGACCTTGTCCAAGCTCACTTCCTTACTAATGTTGGGACTGACTAGAGTCAGAAGGGAATAGAATGAATCTAGCTACAGACCACATGGGCACAAGGACTTAGGGGAGACAGAGGGGATTCATATGGCCACTATAAAAGATCAATACTTTGATGAGACAGATTAAATCTGAAAAATCATCAATGGATCCAACATGCCCTATGTTTCATCTCCTGAATGAGTACTGGTTTACTAGCCGGAATCACCTTTCCTATAATTGGCTTTCCTGGTTATTTCAGGCCTTTGGATTTTGGCAACCCCACAAAGCCTGATCCTCACCTGCCTTCACCATTAGTTTTTTTCTTGCTTATAGATTCATAGAACTATGGAATTAGAAGGGGTCCTTAGTGGTCATGTAGTTCAATCTACACTTGAAAAATATTTTTCTCTAAGATAGACAAAATGGTTATCCATCCTTTACTTGAGTACTTCCTTTGGAGAAATAACCCACTAAAGCAGACCCATTTCTCTTCTGAAAAGTTTTAAGATTGGAAAAGTTCTGCTTTTCCCTGAAATCCAGCTTAAATCTGCTTTTTTCTTTTTTGCAACTTTCACACATTATTCATAGTTCTGCCATCCAAAGCTTCAAATAAAATTATTTTTTCTTCCTCTTCCACCACTACCATCAGCACCATCTTTTATTCTATGGCCTAAACATCCCCATTTACTTCAACTAATACTCATAAAGCATAAGCTCAATGTTCTTCACCATCTTGGTCACCTTTCTCTAAATCCTTTCCCATTCATCAGTGTCTTTTAAAAAATGCAATGCCAAGAATTGAACCTAGGATTCAAGATGTGTTCTGACTAGGGCAGGGACAATAGGAATTATATTCCTAGAAGTTTGTTCATTCTCTCTCCCTCTCCTCTCCCTCTCCTCCCTCTCCCTCTCTCTCTCTCTCTCTCTCTCTCTCTCTCTCTCTCTCTCTCTCTCTCTCTCTCTCTCATTTATTTATAACATTCTTTTCTTTTTAAATTTTGGGTTCCAAATTCTCTCTCTTTCACCCACAACTTTTTCCAGTCACCGAGAAGGCAAACAAGATTATATCAATTATACATGTGAAATCATGCAGAACATATTTCCATATCAGCAATATTTTTAAAAGCAAGAAAAGTAAAGAAAGCGAGAAAATTATACTTCAATTTTCACTCAGAGTTCATCAGTCCTCTCTCTGAAAGTTGATAGGATTTTTACATCATGAGTCCTTCGGAATTGTCTTGGATCATTGTATTGATCAGAATAATCAAATCTTTCACAGCTGATCATCACTATAACATTGGACTTATTGTGCACAATGAGCTCCCGGTTATTCTCATTTCATTTTCCATCATTTGAAACAGATCTTGCTGTGTTGTTTATTTTTAAACCTCCCCCCTCATTATTTCCCACAGCACAATAGTATTTTATCCCAATTCTATTTCATAACGTGTTCAACCATTCCCCAATTGATAAGCATCCCCTCAATTTCCATTCTTTGCCACTACAAAAAGCTGCTATAAATATTTTTGCATATATATGTTCTTTTCCTTTTATCTCTTTGGGATACAGACATATTTCTGAGTCAAAGGATATGCACAGTTTTATAGCTCTTTGGGTATAGTTCCGAATTGTTTTACAGAATGGTTGGATCAATTCACTATTCCACCAGCAGTTCATTAATGTACCTACTTTTCCTTCATTCCCTCCAGCATTTGTCATTTCTGTTATGTGTGAAGTGGTACCTCAGAGTTGTTTTAATTTGCATTTCTCTAATAAATAATGATTTAGAACATTTTAATATGACTATGGATACCTTTGATTTCTTCTGAAAACTGCCTTTTTATATACTTTGACTATTTAGCAGTTGGGAAGTGGTTCTTATTTTTTATGAATTTAACCCATTTCTATACCCAGTATATATTTGAGAAATAAGACTTTTATCAGAGAAAGCTGCTGTGAAACTTTTTGATATCTGTGATACCTTTTAGCATACTGTAATTTCCTTGCTTATCTCTTTCAATTAGGTTGAATTTTGTTTTTGCTCTCTCTGAGATCATGATTGCTACCTGTCTTTTTTTTAACTTCAGCTGAAGCATATACATTTCTGCTCTAGCCTTTTATTTAACTGTGTGTGAGTCTTTCTGTTTTAAGTGTGTTTCTTGTAAACAATATATTGTAGGACTGTGGTTTCTAATCCATTCTGCTATCTGCTTCCTTTCCCATTCACAATTGTGATTACTATGCATTTCCCTCTATCCCATTTTCTTCTGTTGCTTCATCTTTATTTTTATCTTTTCCCTCCTCAAAAGTCTAATTTTGCTTCTAACCACTGCCTCCTGAATCCACCTACCCCCGTCTTTTTAAAATCACCTCCTACCTTCTCTTATTCTCCTTCCCTTTCTATTTCCCTATTGGGTAAGTTACATTTTTATACACAACTGAGTGTGCATGTATATCTTTCCTCTTTGAACCAATTCTGATGAGGATGTTTTAAGCATTGTCCGCCATGCCCATTCCCCACTCTGTTATAAAAACTCTTCCTTATCTACCTCTCTTATGTAAGAAAGATTTTCCCCATTCTAGCTCTCCCTTCCCCCGTCTCCCTGTGCATCCCTCTTTCTCACCCCTTCATTTTTTTTGGTGATCATTCCAACATAATTGACTTACACCCATGCCCTCTATGTAAATTCCTTTTAATTGTCCTAATAATGATAAAGTTCTTAGGAGTTACATGTATCATCTTCCCATATAGGAATGTAAACAGTTTAACTCTATTGAGTCCCTTATGATTACTCTTTCATGTTTACTACGTTTTTATTCTCTTCAATCTTGTGTTTGAATGTCAAATTTTCTATTTAGTTCTGATCTTTTCATCAAAATTGCTTGAAAGTCCTCAATTTCATTAAACATCCTCCTTTTTTAAACCTGCAGGATTATGCTCCATTTTGCTGAGTAGGTTATTCTTGGTTGTAATCCTAGGTCATTTGCCTTTGGAATATTATATTCTAAGCCCTCTTCTCCTTTAACATGAAAGCTTCTAAACCTTATGTGACTCTGCAGTATTTGAATTGTTTCTTTTTGGCTGCTTAAAGCGCTTTTTCTTTAACCTGGGAGCTCTGTAATTTGGCTATAATATTCCTGGGCATTTTCATTTTGGTATCTCAGGAGCTTATGAGTAGATTCTTTTGATGTCTATTTTACTATATAAATCCTAGACATCAGAGCAGATTTCCTTGACAAGTTCTTAAAATATGATATCTAGGCTCTTTCTTTCAGTATGGCTTCTTCTGATGAGGATTTCACATTTTCTTCTATCTTTTAACTTTGTTTTACTGTTTCTTGATTTCTCATGGAATCATTGGTTTCCACTTGCCCAGTTCTAATTTTTAGGGAATTATTTTCTTCAGGGAGATTTTATACCTCCTTTCCCTTTGGTCAATTTTACTTTTTATTTTAAAAATATTTATTTATTGGTACTATTTTTAAATTACTTTCAAATTCTCTTTTCTCTCTAGTCCCTCTCCTAACTATTGAGAAGGCAAGTAATATGATATCAATTATACACAAGAATTATGCAAAACATATTTCCATATTAACCATGTTGCCAGAAAAAAAAAACCCAACAAAGAAAAATAGTGAAAAAATTATCTTCAATCTTCATTAAGTTTATCAGTTCTCACTCTGCGGGTGGATAGCATTTTTAATTTATCATTTCAGAATTCAAAGTCTTGGATCATTGTATTAATCAGAATAACCGAGTCTTTCACAGTTGATAATTGTTACTGTGTACAGTATTCCCCTAATCCTGTTCACTTACTTTACTTTGCATCAGTTTATTAGTCTTTTAAGGTTTTTTTTTTTTCTGCAACCATTCTACTTGTCATTTCTTTTTGTTGTTATTTATCTATTGGTTTTATTTTAAAAATTTTAAATAATAATTTTGTGTGTGCCTTTTTTACCATGTTCTTGATTTTCTTTTCATAATCTTCATGTATTACTCTCATTTCTTTTCTTTTAAAATTTTTTTGGTTCTGTTTCTCCAAAATTTGATTTAAGGAGTTATTTTAAAGTTGTTTGAAGGGGAATGTTGGGAGAATTCAGTTGGGTAACTGTCCTTAGTCTGCCATCCTGGTTCTGCTCCAGTTACATATCTTTTAATGTAGCCTAAGAATGCACTAACTTTTGGGGCTGCCATTGTACACACTATTTACTAAACATGAGCTTATAATCCACCTAAATTCTAAAATCTTTGGAAGTCAAATAGTTGTCTAACCATGCCTATCTTATATAGTAATTGTGAAAACTATTTTTGGACATAAATGTGAAATTTACATTTATTGCTATTAAATAAAACATGGAGTAGTAAATATAGGATTGATCTCACCACCAAGAAGACTTGGGTTCAAGTCCTGCTTTTGATACATATTAATTGTGTGGTCATGGCCAAGTTCTTTGATCTCTCAGACAACTCTCAAATGCTTTATGTTATGGTTAGATTGTCAGTCAGTGGAAGGAATTTCTTATACCAGTGAAATCACAGATCTTTAACCCCTTCTTCCTCCCCCTCCCCAGTTCTGGTTTGATTTGGACCAATAGTCTAGCCTATAAAGATATGCAGTACATTAGCTATCCTTCATCATTTTGTTATATCTGCAAATTTACCATCCATGCTTTTGTCCAAGTCATTGATTAAAATATTAAATAATGTGGGACTGAGCACAGATCTCTAAGATAGTCCAGTGGAGGCCTCCTTCTAAGCTGATACCAAACCACTAACAGTTACTTTCTGGGTCCAACCATTCAGTCAATTCCAAATCTATCTAATTATCCTCTCCATCTTTTCCACAAAAATATTTTGAAAGACTTTACCAAATGTTTTTCTAAAATATAGTTAAACCATTTCACTAGCATTCCCTTGAGTGTGGCATGACTTGCCCTGATCAAGCTCCCTTACAGTAGTGCATTATCTGTTTTGTTCTCCACAACCCTTCAAATATCACCAACATTGGTCCAATAATCCATCTGCCAGTTCATATTGGCTGGGTTACTTAAATGTATCAAAGGTATCTAGGTTCTCTATTACTGTCTCTTTACTTACCTTGGATATCAAATCCCTATTATCTTATTTTTGTTCTGTCCTTTCTAGTCCAAAGATTATTCTCCTTGGCAAAGAAAAAAAAAAGTTGAGTGGTTCTATCATGTTACTACTATCTCATCTTTCCTGAGCAGTTGTTTCTTCTCATCAATTCTTTTCTTTTCTCCAAAAGAGCTTTTAAAAATGTCTCCTTTCCTTATCTGTATCTTTCAACTCCAGCATCAACTCATATTGAGTGATATCTGAGTCTTCATGATCCCATGGACCATAGGCATGCTAGGTCCTTCTATCCTCCACCATCTCTCGAAGTCTGTCCAAGTTTATGTTCATTGTTTCCATGACACTATCCATCTCATCTTCTGTCATCCCTTTTGCCTTTTGTCTTCAATTTTTTTTAATACCAAGGTCTTTTCCAACGAGTCCCATCTTCTCATTATGTGGTCAAAATATTTAAGCTTCGGCTTCAGTATTTGACCTTCCACTGAATAATCTGAATCAAGTGGTTACTTCCTTCTAAAGTTTCCATCATTTCCATCCCAGAAACCAGCTCCACCTTGATGGTTAGGATCTTATTCAGAATAGAATTTCACATGTTGTTAGAAAACATATTAATTTTTTCATGTTTGGAAAGTGGAATCATCATTAAATCAAGAAATTATTAACTAATATGCTTTTGGAAGAGAGATGGCTCAAGTAGACATCTGTGTAATTCAAGTACCCCATTATTACTATATAATGCCTCTGTCAGGATCATGCTTTGTCTCCTGAAATCATCTATTCACTCCAGTATCTTTTTGTTTTCTTCAACTGATATTTATACAAATACTTCTCACCATGTTTATTTCTTGAATTTCTGCATTTTTTTACTTTATCTTATTATCATGAAGTTCAATCTCTCTATTTTTTTTTTTTTTTTGCTTTTTGGAAGGCAATTGGGGTTAAGTGACTTGCCCAAGGTCACACGGCTAGTTTTGTGTTAAGTGTCTGAGGCCGGATTTGAACTTAGGTCCTCCTGACTCCAGGGCTGGTGCTCTATTCACTGCACCAACTAGCCACCTCAGCTCTCTCTCTCTGTCTCTCTGTCTCTCTTTCTGTCTCTCTGTCTCTCTGTCTCTGTCTCTGTCTCTCTCTGTCTGTCTCTCTTAACTTATCCCATTTTTTTTAGTAAGCTGTACTACTAGAAAAGCATATTTCAGGCATGAATCTTATTCAATTAAGTCTCCGTTAATGCCTATGAGGTCAAAATTAACTCCTTAAATTATTCATTCATTTGGCTTATTGTTTATATTTGAGTCCATGGGTTTACTTCCAATTCCTTTCTTGAATTTTCTTTCCTTTGAACTTCTGGGTGACTCAATCTCAATTGCTAATCTCCTTAGTATTTTGCAAATACATATTATATACACACACATAGACACAAATACATATATATACACACATATGTATACACACATAAGTATTCATATAAATATATGTGTGTGTGTGTATATGTAGACGATTTTCTCCCTGCTCTTTCCTTTTAAATTTAAATTCCTTTGGATTAAATTTGTCAAACATCAGGTATATATTCTTATCCTTTCTTGTTAGGTGCCCTCCATTCCAGAGGGAGAGCCTGTCATTCCTATATTTACATATTTTGAACTTTGGTCCAGAAATCCAGATCCCATTCTTAGAAAGCCTCTTCTTGGCAAGTTGTTTACTACCTAGCTATTAATTCAAACCCTTGCCCTTCCATCATTCACTGCCATGCCTCCACTCTCCCTGACTCCTGACAGGATTATGTCTCCCATCCTGATGTTTGCCATGAGTGAAGTATGACACATTGGGCTGGTTTCTTCTCCTCCCTAGGTCTTCTTATCTATAACTTGAGGGGTTTAAGCCAGGTGAATTTTACAGACTCCCCTAGATCTAATATTCTTTGCATCTAAGATTCTATTCCTGGATAGAAACAGGGATGGAAAAGAAAGGGTGATGATGCTTCCATTTCCATCTAGCTGTGGTGTGGGCCATGACTTAAGACACACCAATTTACAGGCTTGGTTTCATGTTTCCAGTCAGAGGGACTGATATCAATATGGCTAACTGTAATATACTTAAATAAAAATGATAAAACGTCAAATGGCAAGTGGATGAAATTTTATTTGGAGCCCAAATACATTTTGTTAAAATTGCTTTTTGCCATTTCCTCCTTCCTTTATCAGATCTCCCCCTCCTTAGTAATTCAGTAAGTAGATACTTTGGATGATGACAGGCAAATGGAAGTTGAGACCAAAGCAAGAGAGAGCACAGAGGAAAATGAACATTGTTTTGAAATTGATTTATCCTAATCCTGTTCAGAGCCAACAACCATTTAGATTAAAAAAAAAATAACCATAGAATTTTAGAGAATAGACTCAAAGTGAAATAGGGTGTGAGGGAACAGTTAAGACCAAACTAGCTATGTGATCTTTGGGTCATGTAAACCCTTAGAGCCTCAGTTTCTTCATTTGTGAAGAGCTATATTTCTTCATTTGCTTTAAGGGCTATATAAATGCAAGTTCTTGTTAAGTCATTTAGTTTCATTGAGATTCAGTGTTTTTGATGTGTTAATTAAGAATAGCACTTCCTGTCCTTCCTCAGTGTCTCCCTGCCCACCCTGCCATCAGCCCCTTGTAGACATGGAGATCTATGAATGTGGAACATTACATATAACATCACACCATTTCAATATGTTCTTTGGTTTAGTTGATTTTTCTTCTTCCTGATTTTTGTTTTGCTTTGTTATAAAGGATACTGCCCCCGAGAGTAGGAAGAGGAAAGGATAGAGGAGGAAAAACAAAAGATATCAATAAAATCTATATTTTTAGTTGCAATATTACAGGCTTTCATGAAGAGCCAATGAAATAGGTAAGGTGTTTAAAAAACTATAAAATGCTAATATAAATGCAAGTTATTCATTATTCTTGTTGCTATCATTTAGCCTGGCGAGAAAAACATATGAGGGAGAGGGGTAGCCTAACTGTCTTCTAGTGTTTGAAAGGGCATCATTTGAAACAGGGATTAGATAGATTCTCCTTGTACCCAGAGGGCAGCACTAAGAGAAGTCATACAGGCAGATTTTACTTTGATATGAGGAAGAAAAAGCCTTCCTAACAGTTTTAAATGTCCAAAAGTGAAATGAGTCCCCTTAGGAGGTAATGAGTTCCCCATGACTGAAAGTCTTCCACTGGATGACACGTCTAGGAGATGTGGATGGGGGAGAACATCTGTCTTCAGGTAGGTCAGATTCAGTGTCCTCACCAAGAGTCTTTCCTCCCCTGTGAGTCTGTTATTATTGAACCTCTCAAAGGTGAAACTCACTTAATCCATCCAGTCATATCAATAATCTATTTTCCATCAGTGTGGGCAGACTCTCTCAACTATTGCAGATCACAACTTGTCTGAACTTAGTAGAGAAGTCCCAAGAGGGTAGTTTGTGGCCTGGAGAACTCTACTATTGGCACTCTAGTAGTCAGTGTCAGAGACAGAATTTGAATCTAGGACTTATTGAATCTTGCCTCAGAAGGCACTACACCATGGTATCTCTCATTTATTCAGCACTCCCAATATATTCTTGTACTGTGAAAAAGTTTTGTATTAATTCACATCATTCTGTCTTTCTATGTCTTTCTCTCTCTCTTTCTCTGTCTGTCTTTCTGTCTGTCTGTCTAATCATATATTTTATCCTAAAGTATATTCTGGGCAAGTTATGCAATGATTCTCTCTGATTTGTTGACTAGTGATAATAATCCTTGCTAGTTTATTGCACCATAGGATTGTTCTGAGAACCAAATAAGATGAAAAAACGTGAAAAGGCTTGGCATTATATAAATATGAAGTATTGTCAAATTGCTTCAACAGCAGTGAACTCTGGCAGTCGATTTGTAATTTCTACCCAGAAGGCCTGCCACAGTCAAAACAATGCAGCCTGTTCAGAAAAAAAAAATACTGCCAACTGTCACTCCACTTAAGGTTGGAAAAATCAGTGCTCTTGGACCTTTTACTTCTTTCCTGAAGAGCCCCAGGAGTCCACTTCAGAGACTGGTAAAAGCACACAACTCATACTCTTAGTCCCTGCCAGGCACATCTTCATAGCCCAAAGAATTTCTAGTGGTTCTAGACAGGCATATAGTTTGTATTGAGACTGAAGTCCCAGAGTCAACAAAGACTAGTTCTAAATGAATATGTCCCTGGGCTCTTTGTATCCCATGAATACTGGGGGAGGCAACAGGGGAAGATGTCCCCAGAAACACACTAGCAATTTTACTTGGGATGAACCACTTTTTGAAAATTATCTACAAAAGAGACAGTTGAAAGCTGACTGCCTTACCACCCCTTAAAGCTTGAGAATTCAGTCTTTAAAGGACTGGATAATGTTTGCTCTCCTTTCATGCTGTTTTCCACTGCTTAGAATCAATCGTGGCTGTGAGGAATAATGAAGGCTTTGGTGATTAGTAGCTTTCAATATGAAGGGGGTTCAGAAAAAGCTGGAGGAAAAGGTTCAATTTAACATAAAGCATAAATATTTCTGAATTTCATTATTCATTATTATTAATTTACATACATAGAGCACATCAGTTACATAATCACATTTGATTTTCACCTCAACTCTGTGAATTAGACAGTACAGATATTATGTCATTTTAGAGGATTTTTCCAAGTCACACAGCTTTTACAGGT
This sequence comes from Gymnobelideus leadbeateri, assembly GCA_011680675.1. Taxonomy (NCBI): domain Eukaryota; kingdom Metazoa; phylum Chordata; class Mammalia; order Diprotodontia; family Petauridae; genus Gymnobelideus; species Gymnobelideus leadbeateri. Next base: position 65,324 of record WOXC01003132.1, on the reverse strand, counting down.
TAGAGAAGAGAGCTGAACCCAGAACATTGAACTTGGAGTGAAGAAGAACTATCGACCTAACTACACTGCCTTTAAAGAACATTTGAGTGCAATAAAATATCAGAGGTATCTTAATTGTTAATGAAGAACTGTCACACCAATTCAAAAGTATTATGCTTATGCTAAAGCAAAGACAAGTACAAAGCCAAAAATCTAAAAGATATAGGATTATCAATGGGGATGGCTAGGTGGTGCAGTGAATAGAGCACCAGCCCTGGAGTCAGGAGGACCTGAGTTCAATTCTGGTCTCAGACACCTGACACACTAGCCATGTGACTTTGGGCCAGTCACTTAACCTTAATTGCCCTCCAAAAACCAAAAAAAGATACAGGAGTTTAATGTCATTCTCTAACCTGATGGCATCATTGAGGTCTGTATATGTATGTGGTTTATAGTACATGTTGAGAATCTCTTGGCAGTTGGTCATTCCCCCCAGTTCAAATAGGGCTTGACAACATAGTTGACCAGCAAGTAGTCTTTTCTTTAAGTCTTTGTACTTTAATTTGGGAACAGGATGATTCAAAGAATCATAGATTTAGACTTGGAGCCTCCTAATTTTAAGATGAGGAAGCTGAGATCCATTGATGTTAAGTGGATTGTTTCTTGTTCGTTGTGAGGGTTTGTGCTTTGTGTTTTTTTTTCTTATGCTGGTACCAAAACTACAGCAATCCTACCCTTGGACCCCGTCTCGTGTTAGTCCTCTCTGATGCTGTTGTGATTCCTGGTATGGACCATACTTAATTCTTCTCTACTCTGGACTTTCATTTGCTGACCTTTGCTTGTGCACATGATAATCTCAACCTTCTACCTCTGTAGGAAATTTCTGGTTGCACACCCATTGCCAAACCAGACTGGCTAAAATCAATGCTATAGAGCCCACTCAACCATAACTAGTGACAGGCCTCAACCCTAGTTAACAATATATAAGCTCAGAAAAATCAATGAACCTGCATATAATTCTGAACAGAACCATAATAGATCTTTCTTAATATGAGTGTATGGAGGATATTTTTCATCTTTCACTCCATCAAAAATCTGGTTCTGACAGATGTGTGAAAGAAAACACTGCCTTGAAGTTGCATTGAACATATGTTACAGTCATTGCTGAAATGAAGAAAAAAAAGATGAATATTTTCTACCTTGTAAAATGATTATTCAATCCACCTATTCCTCCTCCACACTCCTGGGTTTCCACTTTGGCATGAAATCCCAGATTAGTTTTAAAGCTATTTCCAGAGTCAACAAGAAATAGGCATTCCACAAGAGGAAAAATATCCCTGCTATCAAGGCTACTTTGTGCAAAGTATAAGAAAATGCTTGGGGATGACATCTGACTTTCAGTTGGGTATTTCTAGTTAACTCCCTTCCCCCCCCCCAATTTTTTTTAAGTTAATGTGATGCCAAGTGAAACTTCTTTGAGGGTTCTCCTCTGCTGGTTTCTGCAAGATTATTCCCAGGCTTCTGGGTCCTTGGCTTTGCTGATGAGAGAAGCCTCTTTGATTCTTCCCCCTTTGGAAACCTAGCTGATGGGATTTTCCACCCTGCAATATGTCCTCTTTTGATTTGGGCTAGATATATATTTTCATAAAGGCAGGAAACTTTTCATTTTTTCTCATGATATACATATGCAGTTTTTTCTTTCCCTGTGTATATGAAGGGAAACAGATTACATGGTGGGGTGTTTTCCCATACCTACCTCAATTAACTAAGTAGTCTGAACATTTGGGAAATGGAAGCTTCCTAAGAAATCATCTAATTAAATGCTAGAGCCAAAACTAGAGACCAGAAGTTTAATTCATTGGAACTTCAGTTTGTTGCATTGGCTCTTAATAGAGAGAAATAAACAAGAAAAAGATGAAATTAGTTGAAAAATGAACAAACCAAAGGACAGCTTTTAGCCCAGTCTCCTCATATCTCTTACATCTACCTCTACAGTTCTGACCAAAGAAAATTGACATCCTTCATTGTGGTACTAAATGTCTGGTTGTTCTCACTCACTTGTCCTTAGGTTGGGAAGGGGACACATGCATTTGAGAAGGATTCTAATCTAAATTCAATAGAGGGAGGAAAAAGGCTGAGAGGATTTGGGAATTGAAGGAAAACTTGGGGATTATCTAGACCAGGGGTTCTTAACATGTGGTCCACAGATCTCCAAAGGGCCCAAGAACAAATTTCTGGGGGCATCTATGAACTTGGAGAGGAAAGAATTTCTCCAATAATCTCTAACTGAAATTTATCATTTCCTTCAATTATTTAAAATCGTTATTTTGAAAAGGAGTCCACAGGTTTCCCCAGACTCCATGACATACAAAAAAATATTAAACATTGAGTAAGACCAAAGGGTTTTTAAGCCTCAGTTAAACAGAAAATAGAATTATCCAGGATGCCTTCCTTTCTGCTGAGTGTTTGTGATTTGTGGGTTTAAATGCACGACTGGTCTTAAAAGATAAGGCAGGTGACTCAACATTTCACTGAAGTACCAGTGACAAGGAGAAGCTAGCTTTTGGTGAAGATATTTGGAATCTGTGTTTAATGTGGTGTGTGTGTGTGCGCGTGTGTGTGTGTGTGTGTGTGTGTGTGTGTGTGTGTTATAGGAAAAAAAAAACAGGCTTGGGCCAGGAGTTGTCACCTGGATTCTAGCTTTGTCTCTGTTACTAACTTGTACAAATGGTTAACATTTCTAGGCCTCAGCTTCCTCTTATAAGATAAGGGGGAAGGGAAAGAAATGTGAAGACAGCTAGATTACTCCTAGACCTGAAATGCTGATTCTGTGATTTCATCCATTTTGAGAATCAGGAATGTTAAGGTTCATTTTTTTCCCCTCTCAGTTCTTTTTGGGTCTCAGAGAATTCAAAAGTCAACAACAGCTTTATGGGCCAGTGGAATAATTCCTGAAATGGAAAATGTTATCTATTAATTTTGTCAAATTAGAGACTTTCTATTTCTGTGAAACCTAAAAAGAAGAGGCCATTTGAAAGATAAATATTTCCTGTAAGTGATATCCAATGTACGAGAATTCTGTGGTTGTTCGGGTACTAAATGTCAGCCCCTTGTTATCTTTCAAATTTGTCAGCTAGGAAATTGTGCTCTGAAGTCATCTCAGCAGTACTGGAGTTAGAGAGGGCAAGTCAGAGGGTAGGTGGATATTACATCATTCCTCAGTTGTGTGTGGCTGCTAAATCAATTGGTTTGGATACTGTGTTAATGAGGTCAAAGTAATTGGATTTTATTCCCTGGTACATAAGCGCATTCTGTTTTTGGTTTTGGGGTTTTTTTGGGGGGGCGGCAAAGTCTGCCTCTAACTCTGGTCAAAATCATCAAAAGGCAAAGGAAATCTGGATGATTCCATGCATATGAATCCCCACTACTAGGAAATGAATTCAAAGCACGTGGCTTGGTGATTATGGGTCAGCAATATTTATTACACTTCTTTGATCTTAAAACATATGGGTCATAAATTTAGAGTTGAAAAGTATTTTAGAAGCAAAGGGCCAGAGAGATTAAATGATTATCTAAAATATCACAAGTAGTAAATGACAAAGGTCAGAATTTGAACTCAGGTCCTTTGATTTTAATATTTTCAAAGGAAAAATATCCTTGGCTTGTACTGAAAATGGTATACCCTCCACTAGTACAGACCATTCCCCACCATCATTCCTAATTTTCAACCTTGCCTTATTCACTTGCATTTTCCCTATTAGTTAAAATATGATACGCTCTTCCCCTCTTCCTCCTTCCTTCTCTCCTCCTCCTCCCCCTTTCTCTCTTTCTCCTCTTCTTCCTCCACCATCACCGACACCACCACCACCATCATCATCATCATCATCATCATCATCATCATCATGATCATGATGTCCTCCTCCTCTCTCATTTAAAAGATTAAAAGACTTTTACTTAGTCCTGCCATCTCTTCAGGCTCCCATCCTATTACTCCTACATTTCAAAGTAAAAAAAAAAGTAGTTTATACTTATTGTTTTCATTTTTCAACCCACATTCCCTTCTTACACTTTGACATTCAGGTATCAAATATCATTAGTTAACTGAAACTTCTCTACCCAAGGATATCAGTGGTCTATTATTTGGCAAATCACCAAATCTGATATGGTCTTTTCCCTGTTATCTTCTTTTTTGGCCTCAATGCAATACACCCTCCTGCTAGCCATTTTTAAAAATTTTTAAATACATTTTTTATTTATTTCATTACATATTTCCCAATTACATGTAACAAAATTTAATAATTTTTTTAAAAGTTCAAGTCCTGAATTTTCTTTCTGCCTGACCCCCCTTTCTTCAGAGGGCAAAAAATATGATATTGATCACACATGTGACATCATGCAAAACACATGCCATATTAGCCATGTTGCAAAAGAAAACACAAACAAAAATAAGACCAGAAAAACAAAGAAAATACAAAAGTATGCTTCAATCTGCATCTAGAGTTCATCAGTTCTCACTTTTCATCACGGGTCATTTGGAATTATCTTGTACCATTGTCTTTGTCAGAGTGGCCAAATCTTTCACAGTTGATTTCTCACTCTGATTTACTATACACACTCAATCATTTGCAGATTTATACCTCCAAAACATATTTCCTATGTCCCCTTATTTCTACTCACACAACCATGACGCTAGTTCAGACTTTTATCCCTTCTTGCTTGGACTATTGCAGTAGTTCCTCACTGGTTTTTTTTAATATCTTAGCAGGAGTTTCCAAAGACTTCACCCTTGTGGCACGGTCTTCAAGAACCCAGGATCATCTCCATATGTCAATGAGGTACATTCTTTTGAAATCATATTACTAATTATGACTACATAGACTCATAGCAATCACTTAGACTTATAACATTCACCTAGCAGACACTGTTCTTGCAAAACTTCACAAAAAATTGAAAAATAAATGCAGACAGAAGTCATGGCCCAAAACTATAACTTTGCCTTCCTTCTAATATTTGTTGTTTTTCTATTTCAAGTCAAACCTAGAATCTATTAGAAATTTTTTTACTTAGTGATGGCCTAAGATGCCAGTTGTAACCATAGGACAATATTTATCACCATAAGTCATGCATGTACATTGTCACTTTGCAAAACAAATAGAGATGTGGGCTCAGAAGGAATGAACTTCAAATGACCATTTCTGGACAATGATCCTGTGTATAGTATCCCCAACAAGTTAGTTTTTGCCTAAAGGATTCTAATTGTTAGTAAATATATTCTTAACGTTGATTTGAAATTCGTCTCTCCGCAACCTTCTTTTATTAATATTAGTTTTACGTTCTGGGAACAAACAAAACAAGTCTAATCATTCTTCCATAGGCTAGTTTTGAAAGACTTGAAGATAATTATTGCCTTTCCATACATCTCCCAACACATCTCCTTTCCTTTTGGTTGAACAAAGTCAGTTCCTTCAAACAACCTTTATGCGGCATAAATCCCAGGTCTTTTACTATCCTGATTGCCTGCCCCTAGACACTAGTTTATCAATATCTTCCCTAAAGTGGGGAACCCCAAACACAAGACACCCCTGTTGTCCAGCCAAGGCATAGTAGAGTGGGGTTATCACCTCTTCTTTTCTGGCCATGCTGCCTCTTTTAATGTAGCCAAAGACTCCATTAGCTATCTATCTTATCATTTAAACTTTTTGAGCCAGCAAGCTACTAAAATTCTCCTGTCTTTTTCATAAAATCTGTTATCTACCTACATCTCTTTGGTTCTGCCACCAGAAGCAACATTACAAATCATGTAATGTAACTCTCTTATTTTTACAAATAAGATTGCAAGATATTTGTTTAGTCACTCTCTGCTTTCCATAGGATTTCCATAGGATTTATTTTTTCTGCAGATTTAGACAGGAGTGTCTATTTTGTTCTATTTAATGCTTTGGTTAAGCAAAACAAAACAATAACAAAAAACCAAACTAAAACAAACATAAGGCATTGTTTCCCAAAAGTTTGATTTTTTCTTCTAGCACATTTCACGAGTCCTTAGTGATCATCAAAGATTTTTAACGTAGGGTCCATGAACTTATTTATTTTTTAAAATATATTATGATAATTATATTTCAGTGTAACCAGTCTTCTTTATAATGCTATATACTTTATTTTATCAGTATTAAAAACGTTATTTTGAAAAAGGATCTGTAGGCTTAGGCCTTCAGTCTACCAGAGGGGCCCACTATGCAAAAAAGGTTAAAACTCCTGATCTAGCCAAATTTCCTCATTTTTATGTACAACATGGAGATCCCCTCCAACTCTGGGATGCCTCAGACAGTGTTGGGTACTTTCAGTAACCTGACTATATAAATGTGGCTTGAATTGCCATTTTAGTGCATAATCACAAACCAATTGGGATGAACAAATATTTTATTAAGACAAAATAGCACAGTCATTCATATATGAAAATAAACCAGAATCATTGTCAATCCCTTTCTGATACAGCAAACAAAATGGAATTGCAACCTTTCACAAGAACAAGTAAAGAAATAATAGCTCTTATGGAATCTCATTCTCAGAATGAGACTTACTCTTCTTTTTAGGGGGCAGGTGGAATGAAAAGAGAGCCAGTCATTTCCTGTATCCTCTCCTCTTGGTCTTAATAACCAGCAAGATCTGAAGACGCCTTGAGTTGAGTCTTTTTGTCTTGCCAACTCCAGGTTTTTTAGGATTATGTTGGGATTCTTGGATTCAAAGACACCATTGCCATTCACATTCCTTCTCCCGACCACAGCCCAGTGGTAATCACTTATCCTAGTCTCAGAGGGAGATCACTACTGTCTTTTTCAGCTTTCTTAGTCCATCCTCAACCACCAACAAACAGGCCCTACAGGTGGCTCAATTCTTCACTGACTTATCCTAGTAAATTTACTTTACCTCTTCATATTCTGACTTTAAAAGTGCTATTAATGATTATGACCCTTTTTATCCATATAGCACTTTACTGTTTTAAAAGCACTTTCACATGCATCATTTCATTTAATTCTTCTATCCATCCTGCAAGGTAGGTGCGACTCTTAGGGAATTGTTCTCATTTAACAGATGTGGACAGTGAAGCTCAGAAGGATTGTGACTTGAACAACATCACCCAACTAGTGAGTAATGAAACTGGCCTCAAACCCTGGTCTCCTGACTCTAATCCCAGAGCCCCGGCCACGATTCTATATGAACTGGACAGTGTTTAAGCATGATAGGCAGGGTTAATCTCTAGCACTTTGAGAATACATTGGCTCCAAAGTTTGTAGGCATTCCAGTAAGGTTGCTAAGGGAGATTAGGTGAAATGGGATGCTTTTTCATTCTAATGGACTTTCAGTGAATAGGAATAGAACTCAAATGAGTCTGTCTGTCACTTCCAGTGCCCCATATTTTTTTCTTTTAATTGTAATAGAGCATAATTTAGTTCTTAAGATGTGATTGAAGTTTCTACAACTTGAATCCTTTCCAGATCCCTCTTTGCCTTCTCAATTCTTTGGAAGTTTAATTGAAACAAATGAAATCCAATGATGCTTTAAAAGAGCCTTTTCTCTCCACAGGAATCTGAGGCAAAGATGAAGAAACATTAGCCTTCAAGGGAACAGGCTTAGTTTGTGATGCAAAGCCATCCATAGCCCTTTTAAGTGGTCCCCAGTTAGTCATTACTTGGGTGTGTGCAAATCTTCATGTCAGAGTTTTTCATACCCAGAAGGTGGTATGGTATCTGTATACTGCAGCTCTCCTGTAACTTGAATAATTTCATTCAGAAAGGCCAGGCTTCGTCTTAGAACTCTAACCTGGGGGTCAAGGAACCTGGAGACTGTCTGGGGACTGGGACCATGTCTTATACTTCTTAATATCCCTCATAGCTCAGGACATGACCTTGTACAGAGTAGAGGTGAAATCATTTTTGCTTAATTAAAATGACTTCACAGGGCAGCATGACCATGGAAAAGTTACTTGCTATCTCTAGACTCTGTGAAAAGTGCTGCTGAATTCAATAGTGATTTTTGTGAATGCTTTCTTTTTTTTTTAGAGGGCAATTGGGGTTAAGTAACTTGCCCAAGGCCACATGGCTAGGTTTTTATTTGTGTGTGTGTTAAGTGTCTGAGGCCAGATCTGAACTCAGGTCCTTCTGACTCCAGGGCCAACGCTCTACTCACTGCGCCACGTAGCCACCCCATGTACACCTGAATTATTGAAGATGTAATGAAGGAATTGACAAAGTTCTTTATTATATTTGACATATATGACCTTTATCTAAGAAACTATTTATTCCTCCCCAATTCTCTGCTTTCCTTTTACTGGGTTTCTGAGATATGGAGTATTTCATGAATAAGAAGAATGCTTTTGAGAGTTGCCCCTAGATATAACAATTGTAGCCAAAATATTGATTACTGACCAGATATGCATTGAGGATAAATTGCATCAAATGTGTGGATGCATCAAGGATTTATAATTTTGTTGGTAGACTGACATAGTTTGATCCCCTCCATTACTTAGTATAGTATTCTTAATTGCTAGAGGTTCAGATACAGTAAATAACTTTAAGGTTTAGATATCTAGCCCTAGTATCTCTCCTGAACTCCAGTCCTGTATAACTGAATGTCTATCAGACGTTTCAAACTGGATTGCCATAGAAACATGTCAAATTCAACACATTCAAAACATAATTAATTGTTCTCCCTACCCCACCCTCTGCCTTATAAATTTCTGTTATTGTCAAGGGTACTACCATTCTTCCAGTCTACCAAGGTGTGCAACCCTAATGTCATCCTTGATTCCTTACTTTGACTGATCCTCCACATCCAATAATCTACCAGACTTGGTCATTTATACCTCCAAAACATATCTCATCCAGCCCCTTCCCTTTTACTCATGCAGACACCACTTTCATTCAGAACTTTATCCTCTCTTGCTTGAACTATTTTTTTATAGTGAACACTCTATTTATTCTATAACAAATCAAAGCAAACATCTGCAGAAAATCAATGTACAGCATTCATAATATTACAACTTATCACAGAAAATCACAATATAGTATTTACAACAGCTTATCATTAAAATGGCCACATAGTTTTTACCAAAGTGGTCATAATATTTAGAACAATTAATCATCTCAAAATACAATAGTCAAAGTCTTCCACTCATGGGGCAAAGTCTTAAGTCAACTCAGTCAGTCACTTATTCATCAATCAATTACTAAGTAAAATCACAATATAGTCTCGAAGTACAATAGTCAAAGTATTCCACTCATGGGGCAGCTAAGTTAACTCAATCAGTCACTTATTCAGTCTTCCCTCTCATGGGGCAGCTTGATTAACTCAGTCACTTGTTCAGCAATCAATTACTAAGTACCATGCACAAATCCCCCACCCCTAGGTCACTAGTAAACTACAATTTCATCATTACTCAGCACCCAGGGAGAGGTATTTTCATCTTGACTTGGGGCCTGTTCTCAGATTCCCTGGATCCCCTTCCAAGGTCCCAGATTCTACCTGGATTCACCAGACTGTCACCTGGGTTCAATGGCAGACAGGTCCCAGTTCCTTGTCTAGTCTCTGGGTAGGTCCTGCTCCACACTGACATTTATAGGGTCTGATCCATGTCAGATCCTTCCCTATTTCTGATCCAGGGAATTTATGGCTCAACCAAGCCTCAAACAAACAAAGTCTCAGCATCCCAGTCATGCTTGCTCAGTCACCTGGGCTCCTGGCTCCAGGATCCTGTTCAGAAGAAGCTCCCCCACCACACATTCTCAGGAAATTCTGGCTCTGTTCTCGATTCTCTTTTCTGTAGCTGCTCTGCCACCAGATGCTGGTCCCAAGAAATTCTCTTGCTTGAACTATTGCAATAGTTCTTAATTGGTTTTCTTGGTTCAAGTCTTTCCCCACTCTGTAAAGTGCCCAAAATAATTTCCCTAAAGTATAGATCTCACTTTCCTATAGCATATTACCCTTCCTTCCCCCCCAAAAAGAACCCAACCCCAGTGATCCTCCATTACTTCTAGGATTAAATGTAAACTCCTCTTGTCCTTTAAATCTCTCTGCAACAAAGCCTCTTCCTATCTTTCTATCTACCTACACTTTAATTCTGCTCCGCACCCCACTCCCCCCAACTCAGTGATCCAGTGAAACTGATCGACTTGTTCCCATATCTCCCAACTCCAGATCTTTGCACTGGCTGTGCCCTGTCCTTGAAATGTTTTCCCTCTTTACCTCTGTCTCTTAGAATCCTTCAAATCTCGACTCAAGCCTCATCTTTGACAGAACATCTTTCCTGGTCCCTCTATCTTCCCAATTACTATTGTATTCCCCTCTAAAGTTATTTGTATCTTATATGTATCTTGTCTGTGCCTCTATATATCCCCTCTTTCTTAAAATAATTAACTTTTTCCTTGAATCCTGCGGTACTTCCAAAGAGTGCTAAGTATGTGGTAAGCATAAAATAAATGCTTATTTATTAATTGATTATTAAGACCACATAGATGTAAGAGGCTAGATTAGAATCCAGATCTTCCTCACACCTTGTCAATCAGAATTTATTATGTTGCTATACCTCTCTAGAAAGCAAATAAATACTGCCAAAATTTTTTTCACTCATAGTTCAGTTTGGAGGCCTCCAAGTGGTCTTCTTTTATTAAACAACAGTAATGTCTTTGTTTTGTACTTTAAAATGTTTGTATGTATTTACATCCATTAAGACAAATGAAAGCATAGTAGAGAGAGTGGTGGAATTGGAGTCAGGAAATCCTGAGTTTATTTTTATTTTTTATTTTTTGGAGGGCAGTTGGGGTTAAGTAACTTGCCCAAAGTCACACGGCTAGGTTTTTTTGTTTTCTGACTCCAGGGCCGACGCTCTACTCACTGCGCCACCTAGCCACCCCTTAATCATACATTTTTTTTTTTTTAAAGCAATTGGGGTTAAGTAACTTGCTCAAGGTTACACAGCCAGTCATTATTTATGTGTGGGGCTCATTTTCTGAGGCCGCATCCGATCTCAGGTCATCCCAACTCCCGAGGCCAGAGCTCTTACTCACTGTGCCACCTAGCCACCCCTATGAAATCCTGAGTTTAAATCCTACTTTAGGTACAAGTTGTAAAATCCTAGGCAAGTCACTGTCCCAATTTCAGTTTCTTCCTCTGATGAGGAAGGCAACAACCAAACAAAGGCACTGGAAGGATCAAATGAGATGTTCTACGTAAAGTATGGTTTTGCACTCTATATAAAGCACTATATGTTATTATTACATTATTATCTCATTTGATTTTTAACATCTCCATGGGGAAGACAGTGTCACTTTACTGATGTCACTTGTTCCTATGTACTGACTCTTTCTGCTCCACTGTAATGTAGTCAATACATATGCATGACACATCTATTAAATCTGCCTCTTTGCAACCTGTGATTCCCAAGTCTAACCTCTGGGACCAAGCAGAACAATTCACGTACTCATCAAAATATGCCTCATATAACCTATAGATCCTGAACCTCAAAGAGTCAGAGATAGTACAGGGCCCATGCCAAAAGGCATTCACATCCAATCAGAGATTTAAGGCCAACCCCTAAGTGGCCAGGACCTTCAGGGTTCAAAAGGAATTATATAGTCCTCAAGCTTCCAGGGACTTGGAAAGTGGTAACCAAGTAGTTGCTCTACATGTAGGACAGCTCTTGAGTGTCCCCATGTTTTGTCATTTATCTTGTGATGACATCATAGGGCTGGGGCCAAGGTTGAGTTTAATCTAGTCTGGGGAACCCAAACACTAGGTACCATATTGAACACCAGGTTTCCTGAAAGAATTCCTTACTCCTTCCACTCACTATCTCTAACCATCACACTCCAGTGAACAGAGTAAAAGTTCATGGAAAATGATGTCAATACCTCCACACTTGGCTTTGCCATCAGAGGGTCCTGGAGGATGGAACCCAAACCACCTGTGGTTTTCCCACTCCTGTCACCTGTTTCCTTCATTTCCATGTTCTGTAGCAGATGCTGCCAGCAGAAAATACTTTCCCCAATGCATCTTCTTCCCTCATTCCCAGTCTTCTTTACTCCCATTCCTAGAAAAATATAGTGAGGAAACCATTATAAGGCACAAATTATTATAAAGCACTTTGTGCTTTATAATGGTTTCTTCACTATATTATTCTTTAATTTAAAAAGCTTTATTGAGGTGCTTTTAACATTACAAATGTTTATAGCATTACAAATATTCATATATTAGTCCCATTTTGTGAGAGGTCTCTTGTGACAAAGTAAATAAATAAATAAAACTAATAATAATTTCATTTCAGAGTACATGCAAATTTAAGTCTTTACTACCCCCACCTCTCTATTGAAAATAATATTTTTCTCTCCTTCCCACTTGCTTCCTATTGAAAAAAGGAATAAAATAACAAGCTTTGTTTTTGGTTTGGTTTTTGGTAAAAACAAAACAAAACAAAAGTTGTATTGTCAAGAAAATCAAATTCCCTCAATGGCTATACATAAAAAACACATGTATTTAATTTTGAAACTTAAATCTGTCACATTTGTCATGGATAGTATGTTTTATCACCCATCCTCTGAAATTATGAATGGTCACTGTACTGATCATGGCTCTTAGAGCTTTCAAAGCTGTTTGTCTTTACAGTGTTGTTGTGATACAAATTGCTCTGTTTCTGCTTGGTTCATTCTCCCCTAATTTATAAAAGTCCTCAAAGTAGTTTATTTTTATAACATTGATTTTATCATATAAATTGTTCTTCTGGTTCTGCTCTTTTCACACTGTATCAGTTCATACAAGTCTTTCTATGTCTTTTTAAAACCACCTAGTTTTTCATTTCTTATAGCACAATAATACTTCATATGCATATTCCACAATTTATTCAATCATTCTTCAATTGTTGGGCATCCTTTTAGGTTCCAAGATATTGCTGCTTCAGAAAAGATGCTATAAATACTTTTATATATAAAGGGACTTTTTCTTTGATCTCTTTTGGGTATAGGCTTATCAGCGATATAGCAGGGTCAAAGGGCATGCACTGTTCAGTAACTTTATGTAGAATTCGAAATGATTTTCTAGAATGGATGTACCCATTCACAGGTCTACCAACAGTACCTCAATGTGCATGCTTCCCCATAGCACCTTGAACATTTATCCTTATAAAAAGATAAGCTCCAAATCGCTATATTACCTATATGTGAAAGATTATATCATACACAAATTAAAGAAACATGGAAAAAGTTACCTTTCAGTTCCATGAATAGGAAACAAAAATTCTTGATCAAATAAGGAAGAGAGAGGATCAGAGAAGATAAAATGGAAAGTTTTTATTATGTAAAATTAAACATTCTTACACAAATAATTCTAATAAAGCTAAGATTAAAAGGAAAACTAATGAATAAAAAAATCTCCAGTAACTTTTTTTGATAAATGATTATTTCCCCAAGAACTGTTCAAAATTTACAAAAAAGGAACTATTCCCCAATTAATAAATGACCAAAGAATATAAATAAAAAGTTATGGGGGGGGAAACCCAGGCTATTTATAACCATATGGGAAAAAAGTTAATTATCACTATTAAAAAGTACACATAAAATTAAATTTAAAAGTGCAAATTAAAGCAATTTTGAAATTCTACCTTTTACCCATGAGAGTTGTTAACAAATTCCCCAATGTAGTTTAGCTCTTCATCTCATACTTTTTCCATCTTCTGAGGTTTACAGAAATCTTGCTCCTTTTGAAGCTGTTGCATCCTTCCCCCACTTCTAGAATGACCTACTTTTTTCAAGTTCCCAATGTACAGAGCCAGAAGGGAGGAGTTACACAAACACACTCCCTCCTCTTCTTCATCATCATCATCACTTTCAATCCCTTTCTTGATACCATCACCCATGTTCATTCCATTCATTAATATTAAGATCCTTATCATAGTCATTTGTTCTAGCCTCCAGGTGATTCTTTTTTTTTTCATTCTTTTTTTCTTAAGGAGTTCAGTTACTTGTCCTGAAATCTTCTTTTCTACCCCAATCCTTGCCTCATATTCCATGCTCATATACATGCTGATGTCCCCTTAAACGATGTCATGAAAAGAATGCTCAACTTGTGACTTTAGTTTGAATCTTGACTTAATCACTTACTAGCTCTGTGATCCTGAAGTACCATCATCAGTTTCCTCATGCATAGCACCTACTTCACAGGGTTGTTCCAAGGAACAAGTGAGTTAATGATGTAAATTGCTTTGCAAACCTCAAAGGGTTATATAAATGCTAACTATGATTATTACGAACTAATACCATCACTGTTAAGTTCACCAATCTGCTCAGTATCCAGGGCCCATATATCTTTGCTCCATCTCAAATAACCTCAATTGTTTAACATAATCTCATCACTATCCACATCTATGTTGCCACTATAACACTTAAATCTGAAGTTTCTCTCCTTTACTATAACTTCTACCTCTTCCTCTGCCTTCTAAATCCATCTTTTTTAAATCACCACAACTTCCAGTCTCTTCTTTCCTTTTTTCCAGTCCATCACTCCTACTTTAATTTCAATTTGTTCTTTCTTCAGTCTGGCACCTTTGGTTGACCAGTTAAACTATATACTATTCACTATCAGTCCTGACATTAATCCATGGCCTCTTTGTCCTACTGAGATTTACTTCTTACTAACCTCAAGCCTGGAATACTCCCATTATCTACTTTCTTCACTCCTTATCCAAGTGTTGAGCATCAATGGAGAAAGTAATGTAACCATGTTGATTGTGTCCACTACAGATTTGTGTTACCTGATCTCAGCTGGGCCCTCACTGCTACACAATAGTCTTTTTATTCTTCCATGATTGATTCTCAATCACACTCTCTGAAATGACTATTTTAAATGCTTTCTTCTCTCCTCAGACCCCATAAATCATTTACTTCCCTTCCCTCTCACCAGAAAACTTCACATAATACTTTACTGAGAAAACCAAGGATAGGAATCACAAACTCCCCCTTTTCCCCTACTTCCACTTCAAGCCCCCTCCATAGCATCCCTCATCCTTGCCCCCATCTCTAGTCTCTTAGGGGGGGCTGGTTTTTCTCCTTGCCAAGGCCAGTCACTCTATTTGGTCTCATCTCTTCTTGTTTTCTCTGAGAACTCTCACCTGTTGAATCATTTCCTTTCTCATTTCTTTATCCTTGTTCACTAGTTTCTACCTTGACATTTACAAATGTGCCCAGATCTTCCCTGTCCTTTAAAAATAAATGTTTTATTAATTATAATACCATGATGTGTGTGTATATATATGAAAGCAGTTATACATGTAAAAGCATTTTTCAGTGCATAGAAGGCATATTTGTTTTGACTTATGCTGAATCTTTTGCCAGATGAAGAATAAAAATATTGGTGTATTAACTATTTTGAGTTGAACTGAATTATAATTGTTTTATTATTATAATTATTATATATTATTATATAACTATATATACATTATTTTACAACAATTATAATATATAATAGTTTTGTTTTGGGAAGAGATCTGTTTAGGGAGAGGAGATTAACATTTGCTCAGTTGTATATCTAAATATGTATAATTTGAGGCTTGTTATAAAAAAAACAACTTTATAAATGGGAGAAAGGGTGTGAATTAGATCAATAAAGAATATATACAAATTTACACTAAAATGACCATCTAGTACAAGCCATACTTGAAAGAGATCCCCACTTAAAACATAACCAATGAGAGGTCATCTAGTCTCTGATTGAAGATCTCCAAGGAAGGGGAAATTATAATGTCATAAGGATCCCATTCCCATTTTTGCAGAGCTCTGAGCATTAGGGGGTGTATTATTATGGTACTTATGGAGAAAGGAAGTTTAACTTAGGATGAGTCACCATAAGCCAACCATCAAAGAACTGGAGAGTGTAAGATATGTCAAGTACAAAGAGATAGTATTTCTTGGGCTACTGGGAGACCTAGTATAAGAGGTTTAAAGCTGCAGGGGCAGAGAAAGAAAAGGTTCTAGAAATAGAGCTACATGAAGCTGTGTTTTGGAACTGTGATATAGCTAAGCAAGGGGATATGACAACAGAAAACTAGTTCACCTTCAAAGAGAGTAATCACCATCTGTTGGGAGCTGAGGAGAGCTGCAGTCAAAGTGGTCTATCAGCAGCACAACAAAGAAACCATATAGGGAATTAGGGACTGCCAACAATTATCCAAACTTCTATTATAAATGTATGATTTTTATATAGGAAATTTTCTTATACATTGTGAGCTCTTTGAGTACAAAAATTGTTTAGGGTTTTTTGTTTTTGTTTTTGTTTTGTTTTGGGTTTTTTTTTTTTTGCTTTTTAGAGGGAGAGGGCAGGGCAATTGCGGTTGTGATTTGCCCAAGGTCACACGGCTAGTATATATTTAGTGTCTGAGGCCAGATTTTAACTCAGGTCCTCCTGACTCCAAGGCCAGTGCTCTATTCACTAGCCACCCTGACTGTTTAGTTTTTGTAATTGTATTCACTAGAACAATATCTGACACATAGTAGGTGTTTTAATAAATGATCATTGAATGAATAATGTAGAAGGGATTGTGATAGGATGTGGCAACTGACAACATCTGCTAGAACTACCAAAAGTAGGAAGTGTAGAAAAGCAATGCTAAATAATACCTAAAGAGAGGAATAAAAGGTAGCTATTCTACCACAAAAAGAGCTACTATCAATATTTTTTGTATATGGATCTGCTATTTGTCAGTGACCTCCTTGTGTCATTCTCTCTCCTAGAGAGTGGTCTCTCTAGGTTTAAGGGTATAAATATTTTGATCACTTCTTCATAATGCTAAAGTGCTTCCCAAAATGGTTGTGAAAATTAGTGGCTTCACCAACAATGTCTTTCCAACCTTGTCTATTCCATCTTTTGAAATCTTTGCCAGTTTGCCAAGTGTGTGATGTTTTAATTTGTGTCTTTTATTAGTAGTAATTTGGAGCTTTCTTTCATATGGTTGTGTAGTAGCAAGCAACCCAGAATCCCCAGGGTGACTGCCAACACAGGTTCTTAGATTTGCTTTTCTAAAGGAAAGCAACTCAAAATGGGTTAACAATCTTGCTTTAATCAATCAAATATATCATTTACCTTGTTTGGGGGGAAAAGTCAGCACCCTGAATTTCAGAGTATACAGAAAGAAGTTACAAGAAAACAGAAAACCATTATCAAGCAGACAGGGCTCCAACTGTCTTTACCATTACACCCATACCTAGTCAGTTACCAGAGAGAGAAGCATCAACATCTGGGTTTTCAAAGCCGGAGGGCTCTTAACGGCTGCCCAGGGTCTCATCTGGTCAAATCACACAACACTTCTCAAAGTGAGCCCCAAAACAAAGTCCTACATCAAGGTTTATATAGCCTTCTCCAGGCTCAGAGAATGTAACAGCCCTCTTGACCCACTGCCCAATCACAAAGCATCTCCTGAAAAATAAGCCTCCCACCACAGGCTCCAGGTGCACTTAACCTAGGGGCAGGGAAGATCTTACAAATTTACATTCCTATAACAGGTTGTTAATATTTAAAAAAATTTTTTTGAGAACTGTTCAAATCCTTTGGTCACTTGTCTATTGGGGAATGGATTTTGGTATTGTATATTGCTATTAATTGTTTATATATCTGAGAAATTTGATGCACAGCGTTTCCTCCCCCAATTGATTTTTTCCTCTTTTTATCATAGGTAATAGATGCCTAAATTTTATCTGTGAAGAAACTTTTCAGTTTAATGTGATGAAAATGATCTATTTCATCTTTCATAATTACCTCTATTTCTTATTTAAGGATTCATCTCCTATTTATAGCTGTAATAGACACATGATTTGTTTCTCTTCAAATATTTTTTGCTATGCTTTTGGATATTCAGATCACATATCCATTTTGAACTTATTGTGGGGTGTGGTGCAAGATTTTGGTCTCAGCTTAATTTTTGCCAGACTGTTTTCTAGTTTTCCTATAGTTCTTAAAAAAATAGGGAGATATTTCTTAAGTAATTTATGATCTCAGGCTTTTCAAACATTGGTATCATTGGAATTGAAAATTTGTCAACCCAAAATAGCAACAACAATAAAAGCAGCTGGCATTTATATAGCACTTATGTGCCAATCACTGTTTTTTAGCATTTATAATTATTCTCTCACTTAATCCTCACAACAACCCTGGGTGGTAGGTAATATTATTCTCCCCATTTTACAGATGAGGAAATCAAGGAAGACAGAGGCTAAATGACTTGCTCAAGGTCACACAGCTAGTAAGTGTCTGATGTTGTATTTGAGCTCAGGTATTTCTGACTCCAGTCCCATCACCTAGTCCATTAAATCACCTAGCTTTAGAGCAAGGGTCCTAGTTCTACATTCTCCTTTGCATAAAGTTTTGCATATTCTTTTCCAGTGGAATCCATGAGATGTTTTGAAAAGATACTGAGAAAACCCCAGATGAGGTCACAAAGAGTCAGACCTGACTGAAACGGCTAAGCAAGAATCGGTTGCTGGCCTTGGAGTTATAAAGTTTTTTGTTGTTGTTTGAGCTGTTTTCAGTAATTGTCTGACTAGAAGACCTAAGCTCAAATCTTCCCTCAGATGTGACCCTAGGCAAGTTACTTAACTTCTCTGAGACTCTATTTCCTCTTCTATAAATTAGAGATAATAATAGCATCTCAGTATTTGAAAAAAACCTGGTGGGAAAACTGGATTTTAGAAATTAGGTTTAGACCAATACCTCATACCATACACCAATATAAATTCAAAATGGTTATAGGACATACACAAAAAGTCACATCATAAAGAAATTAGAGTAGCAAGGAAGAAATTAGCAATTGGACCTATGGAAAAGTAAAGAGTTTATAACTAAACAAGTGATTGTATCATGCAAAAATGAACAATTTTGATTATATAAAATTTAAGTTTTTGTACAGGCAAATCTAATGTAAAAAATGATAAGGGAAGTAGGTAACAGGGAAAATATTTGCAATGAGTTCCTTTGATAAATGTCTCATTTTCAAAACATATAAGGAACCGGTTCAGATTTATAAGACTAAGAGCTATTTTCCAACAGATAAACAAAATGGTCAAAGGATATGAAGGGTTAGCTTTCAAAGAAGAAATCCAAGGCATCAGCAGTACTATGAAAAATGCTCAGTAGTGTTGAACTCAAGTAAAAAATGGGCCCACTTAAATGTACATAAGGATCCCTGCAGGCATGTATTAACATTATCTTTTTTATTGTATTTTTATTTATTTTGTTAAATATTTCCCAATTATATTTTAATCTGTTTTGGGCCACATCCAGGAGTGCTATAGGCCTCACAGACCATTCATTTGACACCCCTTTGCTCACTAATCATTTTTTAAAAATGAAAATTAAAGCAGCTTTGAGGCTTTACCCCACATGTATCAAACTGGCAAAGATAATAAAATGAGAAAGTGACAAATATTGAAGGGGCTATGGGAAAGCAGATATAACAGTATATATGGTGGTAGAGCTGTGAATTGGTTCAGCCCTTCTATAAAGAGATTTGAAATGACGTTCAGAGCGTTGCCAAACTGTGCATACATTTTATACTACACCTAGCTTATTTCCCAAAGAGATAAAAAAGGAAAGTGATCTATATGTACAAAAATATTTATAGCAGTTTTTTGTGGCAGAAAAAGTTGGAAACTAAGAGAAAGTGACTAGACAAATTGTGGCATGTAAATGTAATGCAATGTTTTTATTTTATATCCTAAGAAATGAATGATCTCATATGAAACTGAGAAGAGGATGAACTGATGCAGAGCAAAGTGAGTAAAGCTAGAACAATTTATGCAATAATAATAATAACATCAATTATAGGTTTTTGTAAGACTTTAGACTGTGATCAATACCATGATAAATCACCAGTCCAAAACAATATTTATGCCAACTTATATACTGATGGAAGTGATGAAGTTAAAATGCAGAAAGAGATATAAGATTTCTGGGCATGGCCCTTCCCTTTCCCCTTCCCCCTTCCCCCTCCCCTCCCTGCTTTCCTCTCCCCCCTCACCCTTCCTCCTTCCCCTTTCCCCTTCCCTTGCCCCTTCCCTTCCATTCTCCCTTCCCTTTCCCCTTCCCTTTCCCCTTCCTTCCCTTCCCTTCCCCCTCCCCTTTCCCCTCCCCTTCCCCCTTCCTTTCCATACCCCATATTCCCTTTCCTTCCCTCTTTACTTGCCCCTTTCCTTCCCTTCCCTTCCCTTCCCTTCCCTTCCCTTCCCTTCCCTTCCCTTCCCTTCCCTTCCCTTCCCTTCCCTTCCCTTCCCTTCCCTTCCCTTCCCTTCCCCCTTCTGTTCATAGAGGAGGAAACCAAGGCAGGGTCATACAACAGAACCAGTATTTGACCACAGTACCTTTGCATATATTATTGACTTTAATATTTAATAATATATGAAATTTTTATATACCATAAAGCACTGTATAGTCATCACCTCTACTAGATTACAAACTCTGTGAAGACAGAGTTGTGAATTTTATCCATCTTTCTATTTTCATCTATGCCTAGCAGAGCATATTGCTTAGATTGAATATTTGATAAATATTTTTTGAATTGACTAGAATAAGGGAGAGCTGCTATCATTAGTATACTGACTTGCTATTTACCTTGACGAAAAGCAAAACAGAATCATACCTGGAGTGCTGGAAGGGACCTTAGAATCTGGATATGCATCATGTTCTCAGCTTTTTAAGGCTTAAAGGATGTTCAGAGGATGGATCCATCTGTCTTATGCTCAGATGGGAGCCTAGCCAGCCCCAGCAACCTTTGCCCTCCAAATAACAGGCATCTTTATTACTCCAACTGAACAAAGAATAGCCCTGCTGGGAGAACAAACACCAGGGAGGGGAAACCTGCCACAAGGGAAAAAAAAACCCAAAGCAGATATGCATCAGCTTTCCACAGGCACACGACCCACTTATTACTTGTGAAGGTTGCTGAAATTCTCCGGATGAAGACTGGGACAAAGACCTCATTATACAGTAATGGGCACCTCCGCTCCAAGCAACCTGCCAAAACCTCTTTTCTCTGAGTCACACTTTGTGCATCCACTGCTTGTGTTTGCAGCAATTACAATAGCTGTGTGCGTGTTTACTGTATCAGTGATGATCATCGTTTCCAAAGTAAAACTGGGCTCAGTAATCCTGGACCTTGGATGTAGATTTGTAGCTGCCTGGAATTTCCTATCAGTGGTCACTGAGATGTCTTTTCAGGTTTTGGGGGGTCAGTTGGTACCCTTCTGGGCTACCATAGGTATACTGCTATTTTCCATAATAGAGCTATAGGCAAGTAAAAGGGAAGATCAAGTGAGAGTTTTGCAATTGTGATATCTAATAAAATCACCTAATTTAGCTCCCGATTCTTCATTCTTCATAGCTCTAAAGCATTTGGGACTTGGTGAAAAATAAATTGTTGATCTTTTCACAAGAAGTTTGCAAGGTAAGTGGTGTACTAAGAGAGAACTGAGTCTCTGTCAAAGGGAGAAGTAGAAGGAATATTAGTTTAAAAGCTGCTGACCATAGAACAGTTTGCACACAGTAGGGCTGGAATTTCAAAGGGGAGAAATAGAATGGTCAAGGGCAATGTGGGAAGAATGCTGGAGAACTGAAGGAAGGTTTTAGGACCTAGAGGAGCTCAGATCCTCTGCTGACACCTTCAGTGAAGCTCTAAAAATGCCACAGATTAAAAAATAATACAGGATATCAGTTGTTAACTCCTTCTCTGAATCCAGGGCTGCACAGAATACTGAATGTAAAGATAAATACTGAATGTAGAGATGCTTTTACAGGTGGAAGATAATATATAAAACAGACTTATGACAATGGGAGAAAGGCTCACAGAAGATCACAGCAAGGGGATGGTTCCATAGGTCCATAGCACTTAGAAAAAGGCACTGGGTAGAGCCAAGAATGCCAGCGTCCCTGAGCTCTAGCCCAGTAGAAGAAAGGTCCTGAGCAGTTTCCATGCAGTTCTAATCCCACCCATCATCCAGTTAGCCTGGGCCTGAACTATATAGCAGGAGAAGAGGCCAATTTCAGCCCAAGATGGGGCCTTGTCACAGCTGCCACACTTGGGATCACACACAAGGCTTAATACCCACAGTAGCTAGGGGTACAGGAGTGGAGTTAGATCTAAGCTGATATGAGCAAACCAAAGCACACACCAAATACTAAAAAGAAATGTGTTGTATTGCACAAGGGATAAATCCCAAAGAATAGAGCCTCAGATCCTGGTCACATGAATCACAAGAGTATCTACAAGAAATGAATAATTATATGTATTACCTCAATACTGCTCAGTTTTCTCATTTATAAAATGAAGAAGTTAAACACAATGACCCCAAAAGTTCATTTCATGGAGTGATCCTATTATGCTATGAAGGACCTGAAGAAAGAGAGAAGGAAGAGAAGAAAGAAAAGAAAGACAAACTGAAAGAGGACAAAGAAGAAAGGTAAAGAACTAAAGTAAGGTGGTAATGGGGTAAGAAGATATTAGAGAAGGTGAGAAAGGTCAGTCTCTTTGGGGGGTGAGGGGCAATGGCTACAAAAGCTACTACAATGAACAACAAAGGCCTGAAGATTCTGCTTCCATCAACTAGAGAGACTATCTTTTAGTTGACCTGAAAAACATTTCCAACATTGTTTGTCTTTCTGCTGAGACCAGATAGATAATTGTTTTTCTGTGCTCAGAATACAGGCTGGTCCCCTTCCAAGGAAAGAAGGGAAAGGAACTCAAATAATGATGTTCCACTGTACTTGTTATAAAGAAGAGTGAAATGATCCTTAAAACGTAGGAGGACTTTCATGGTGGAAAAAAGAATTAAAAAGAGTGAAGAGGTAAAGAATCCTGACCTGTTTCAAGAAGTTGGCCCAAGAAAGAATGATTTGGAAAGATAAGAATGAATGAATAAATGAATGAATATATTATTAAGCATTTACTATGTGCTAGCCACTGGAGCATGAGTACAAAAGTCCTTTCCCTCAAGGAACTTATATTCTGAAAACAAAGACAACACAAATAGAAAAGGTATGGCCAAAGCAACGGTGTTTTGGTCTGGGGAGTAACTGGAATTGTGAATAGAATCATAAGGCAATCAATAGATACATTCTTTCCAGGAATGGTATTGTTGATTTAGTGACTGTCTAAGAGCAACAAATGTAAAGGAGGAAGGAAGACACTGCAACATGGAAGGAAAGTGGACAGAATGCATTATGGTGAGATTGAGAGTACCTAGATATGGTGAACTCATACCAATCAAGAGGACAGGGCCCCACAGTCACAGGCATAGGAGAGAGCACAGCAATATTCCAGAGAGGGGAACGAAGAGGGAGAAAATGGGAGAATTGTAGGATTGTGGGGTTTTCCCCACTTATTTATTGTATTCCTGAATTCTGCAGATCTCCCCTCCTAGTGGAGTCAAATTAACATCACTCTATTAAAATAAACTTTTAAGGAAAGATAGGATCCTTAAGGACCTAAATTTCTATAGGAGAAGTCAGTCCATGAAGAGAGGGAAGATTTCAAGAATGAAATCTGAACATACAGAGATAAATCATTCCAGTGAGGAGGGAAAGAGGAAATAGGTATGGATGCCCAGGGAATTTATTTAACCAACTTAGATTTTTTAAGATGACCTCTCCTTGCTTCCATCTTTTGTACATAACATACGATGAATACAAATGCACGCTATGACTCTGTGAGACTGATGTCAGAAGGGCTAAATTTTATAAGCATGCAATTCGATAAACTCAATAAGCTTGACTAGAAATAAGCTGAGACTAGAGCTGAGCTCAGGAGAGCAAAAAAGTAGATTTTTAATCATATTGGAGAAAAGAAGAAGGATAGATATAGATGAAGATATGCACACACACACACACACACACACACACGTGTGTGTGTGTGTGTGTGTGTGTGTGTGTGTGTGACTAAACTTCTGCTCATGGTGAATGGAGACCATCCAGAAAAGTGCAACAAGGATAGGGCCTTCAATCTGTCCTCAGGAATGGATTAAAGGAAACTGGAGATATTCAGCCTGGAGGACAATGAAGCTGGATTTGAACTCAGATCTTCCAGACTCAATACTCTATCTATTGTACCACCTAGCTGCTCCAAATAAGGGTAAAAAGAATATATTGTGTATACATATGGAATATGATTGTATGCTTGTGTGAATATATATATTTATTCATAATAAGAATATCTCATATGTCGGTGTATATACAATTCATCTGGGCTTGGTGACCTAAACTCATCAAAAGTAGATTAGATAATCTTTTACTAGGCCCTACTTCTCTTCAGACATTTATTAGCTATGTAACACCAGGCAAGTAACCTCGGTTTGCCTCAGTTTTCCTATCCATAAAACGGAGATAACCATAGCACTTAACCTCCCAGGGTTCTTGTGAAAACCAAAAGAGATAATAATGGTAAAATATTTAACACAGTGCTTGGCACACAGTAAGCTCTATATAAATGTTAGCTGTTATTATTATTATTTTCTGCTTGTGAAATCATAGCCTTTTTTATGGATTTCGTAGGCCTAGTCAATGGTCTATGTAATCCCCCTCCCCAAACCCCCAGCCAATAAAACATTGTTTTCCTAGTATCTCAGAAGATAACACTAAATATTTAGTTGGATGGGGCATCAGATCACAGAATCTCTGTATAATTACTAAGCCTCTTCCCATACTTACAAGTATATGAAATAAATATGCTCTATATCCTTTTAATTAAGACAAGCATTCTCCCTCCTGTTGTTTTTTTCCATAGATGCAGAAGATCTTACCATTGAAAAGGACATTGGCAGCCATCTAGTTCAACTCCCTACCCCATTTGGGCACCCAGTCTGAAGCATCCCATCTGGGCCATGGTTTTTGGAGGGTTTGGAATTCCTGGGTGGAGCTCTGAAAAGCTATTGACATCACTGATGTCATTTTCTTATGCTGAACTGCCCATGATTTGTGGGGAATCTTTATGAAAAAAACTAAAGTGATGAATTTTAAAAACACTTTAGGCTTTAATGAAAGAATGCACTGGGGGAAACAAAAAAGCAAAGAAGGCAACTTTACGACCACTGGCCAGGAAATAGGCCTTTATAAAGAAAATCTTCCTTAGCAAAACATGTCATATAATTTCAATGAGGTAGTTCTGTCTAAAACTCAAGAACACCTCAATCTTTTTTGTTTTGCAGTGAGAGAGCATGATCTCAGTATTTATTTAAAGAGAGTTCTGAGGGTAATTCAATCTGGCCTGGAATTCAGTGAACAAACATTCAGCTTTCCTTGACTTTGCTTAGCCTTTGGGGATCACATCATTTCTTCCACTTGAGTTGAAGTAACTATGAAATGCTGCATAGAAAGGCATTAGGAGGGAAAGCCAGAAAAGATATTGTCTAATACACACACACACACACACACACACACACACACACACACACACAGAGTGGTACCTTATGACAACACTGCATGCACTTATCAAAGTTCTCTTTGCAGAAAATAAATGGATTATGATATTCAATGCATGATGTGTGTTGGTACTTTTCCCTCCTTTTTTTCCTGGGGCTGAGATTATTTTCCCCCATTGCATTAAAAAAGTATTCATTTTTCACTGACTCTCACAACCTGCTTGATTCTCCAAGCAAATAAACCCTTGTTTATTCCCTAGAGTAGGGGTCCTTAACCTGGTCTGTGAACTTGATTTTTTAAGAAATAGTATTTTGATAACTACTCAAAGGAAATTACTCTTATCTTATGCATTAAAAAATCTTGTTTTAAGAAGGGATACATAAACTTCATCAGAATATGTCAAAGGGATCCATAACACAATAAAAGTAAAAAAAAAAAACTTGCTTTAATAAAGTGGATTTAACAAAGCGGCTAAATGGACAAATGACTACCTATATTAATTAGTCAAATAAATAGCCAAATCTAGTCAGATTCAGTTAATTCCAATTAACAAATTAATGTTTCTCTAAACAAATTGGATCCCCTAAACATCTATGAGGTGCACATACAAAGACAAAATAAAAATGCAACACCTCCTGCCTTCAAGGTGTTTGCATTCTTTTCAAAAACAGTGTCATCTTTTGCAGGGAAAGGGGAGTGTATGTACTCATCACATCATGCCTGTATTATTGCAGTTGTCCACTGGTAGGTCTGCCTGCCTCAAGTCTCTTTCCACTCCAATTCATCCTCCATTCAATTACTAAAGTAAACCATGAAGTTTCACATGAATATGAACTATTGTTATTCATTAATAATAATGAGCAGTTGGGGGCGGCTGGGTGGCACAGTGAATAGAGCACTGGCTCTGGAGTCAGGAGGACCTGAGTTCAAATCCTACCTCAGACATTTAACATAAAACTAGCTGTGTGACCTTGGGCAAGTCACTTAACCCCAATTGCCCTGCCTTTCCCCACTCCAAAAAGCAAATACTTAATAATAATAATAATAAGTGATTGGCATGGTTCCCTTCCTCTGAAGGACCTTGAACACTTTCAGTATTTACTCACATAAATAGATTAGAGGGATAGCAGAGAAAATGTAAAATTCAACAAACCCGTAGGTTTTGTAGAAGTGTATATGGTCAAATTCATCCAATAATGAGGGATTTAACTCATCATCATCAATAAACATTTATTAAGCTCCTATTATATGCCAGACCCTGTGTTAAGTATCGGGGATACAGAAAGAGGCAAAAGACAATTCTTGCACTCAAGGAATTTACAATCTAATGGAGGAGACAACATGCCAGTTGATATGTACAAAGGATAAAGAGGAAATGATTAACTGAAGGAAGGTGCTGGAAGTAAGTGGGGCTAGGAAAGGTTTGCTGTAGAAAAATGGAATTTTAATTGGGACTTAAAGGGAGCCAGGGATATTAGTAGCCAGAGTGGAGGAAGGAGAGTGGTCCAGGCTTGAGGAACAGCTAGGGGGAATGCCCAGAGCTGAGTTGGACTGTCGTATTCATGGAATAACCAGGAGGCCAGTGTCATTTAATCAAAGAGTGTATATGAGTCAAGGAGTAAGGTATAAAAAGACTGGAAAGGTAGGAGGAGGATACATTATAACAGACTTTGAAGGTCAAATAGAGCATTTTGTATTTGCTCCTGGTAATAGAAAACCAGTGGACTTAGGTGTGTGTGTGTGTGTGTGTGTGTGTGTGTGTGAAAGAGAGTGACATGATTAGATCCCTTCCCTCTGCTCTCTCTCCTCTCCCTTGAGCTACACATTTATTGCTTGCACTATTCAAGTGGTACTTTGCATTATTCCTTTCCATTATCTTTTGTTTTTACAACTTTCTAATTAGACTATGATTTCCTTTTACAGTTTCTCCTCTATATCCTCCTCTGTATTCCCCCTACTGGATTTAATATAGATTGATAGGAAATGACCATAGGGAGCTAATAGGACAGCTCTAGGTGAGGGAAGCCAACTTTGGGAAGTGTCGAATCCCCTGGTCTCACAGAGATTTCAGAACTGGGAGGGCCTTTGATGGAAGCACAATCTGAAAAGAATTCCTTCTGGGACTTAACCTTGCATGTGGTCATGCAACTTTTGCTTAAAGACTCCCAGTGAGAGAGAATCCACTAGAAGAATAGAACCTCATCTACTCTTAAATAGCTCTAATTGTCAGGAAGTTTTGTTGTTATTTTCCTTTATCTTGACCTGAGAAACTCCCAACTACTGCTTTTACTTCTGTCCTCTGGGGCGAAAGCACAACTGATTCCTTTCACATGCTCATGTTGTATCTTTCTCTCCTTACATTGGGGGGAAGCATGGGGTTGAGAGATACAATTCCTAGTCATCTTTATTCCATACCCACCTTCCCTGCAAAAGGAAAGAGTGGATATGGTTGTAAGATCATTTTTAAATGAATTTTTGTTTATGACAGTGTAGGAGTGTGCTCTTTAAAAAAAAAGGTAAGGGGGGAGGCGGAGCCAAGATGGCGGAGTAGAAACAGCTCATCCAAGCCACTCTGCCCCCAGATTCCCCCCAAACTATGTAAAAGGGGACTCTGAACAACTTCTGGAGCCCCAGCACCCACAGAACGACACAGAGAAGCTAACCTCCCACTGAGGACAGCCCAGCGAAGGACCAGCGAAGCGCTCTGGGAGCTGGCAGCCCACAGCGTGCAGAGCGAGGGGAGCTGAGCCTAGTGGAGCCCAAGTCCCCATGAGCCAAGGTTTTAGCCCCAGGGTGGCAGGGCCAGCAGCCAGCTGGAGGAACCCCAGAACACCAGGAGCTGTGGCAACTCCAGAATTATCAACATAGACATGCCTAGGACAAAGTAAGAGGTTAGTGTCCTATGGACTTTGGGACCAGTATTTGGGGAATGCATCGGCTTCCTCCCCCAGGGACTAGAAGCCGCTTAGGAGACTCGCCATTTTGTAGTTTTCAGAGGCAGCTCCAGCTCCTGGCCTGCGAATCATAGGGAGATCCATTGATCAGTCTTGGGGGATAATTGCTCTTGCTTTAACCTCCCTGGATCTGGATTGTGATCTAGGGTGGAAGTTGTGGGTGAGTTTATAGCTTGCCAGAAACGGAAGTTGCCCCCCACACGTTAGGGACGAAAATTCCTCTATCTGGCCTTAAAGCCATAGTGTGGCAACAAGCCCAAAAGTCAAGTAATTAAGTGGCAACATGCCAAGGCAAAGGAAACAGAAAAAGGCAACCCTAGACTCCTATTTTGGGGGCATAGAGCAGGAAAACGACTGTGAGGTCAAAAGTCCTGCTCCAAAAGTCCCAGGGGAAAACATGAGCAGGTTTCAGGCCATAGAGGACCTTAAGAAGGACTTTAAAAATCAAATAAGAGAAGTGGAGGAAAAATTGGAAAGAGAAATGAGAAGGATGCAGGAAAAGTATGAAATGAGGGTCAACAGCCTGATTGAGGAAAATAACACCTTAAAAAATAGACTAACTCAAATGGCAAAGGAGGCCCAAAAGGACAATGAGGAGAAGAATGCCTTAAAAAGTCGAATTTGCCAGATGGAAAAAGAATCTCAAAAGTTCACTGAGGAGATTCATTCCTTCAGAGTTAGACTGGAGCAAATGGAAGCTAATGACTTTATGAGAAATCAAGATGCTGTTAAGCAGATCCAAACAAAGGAAAGATTAGAAGGCAATGTGAAATACCTCATGGGAAAAACCACTGATCTGGAAAATAGATCCAGGAGAGATAATTTAAAAATTATTGGTTTACCTGAAAGCCATGATCAAAGAAAGAACCTAGAAATCACCCTTCAAGAAATTCTCAAGGAAAACTGCCCTGATGTTTTAGATCCAGAGGGCAAAATAGAGGTTGAAAGAATACAGAGATCATCTCCTGAAAAGAATCCCAAAAAGAAAACTCCTAGGAATATTGTAGCCAGGTTCCAGAACTCCCAGATCAAGGAGAAAATACTACAAGCAACCAGGAAGAAACAATTTCAATATTGTGGAAACACAATGAGAATAGCCCAGGACCTGGCAGCTTCTACACTGAGGGATCGAAGGGCATGGAATATGATATTCCAGAGGGCAAAAGAGCTGGGAATGAACCCAAGGGTCACCTACCCAGCAAAAATGAGTATTTTGTTTCAGGGGAAAATATGGTCATTCAGTGGAATAGAGGACTTTCAAGCATTCTTGAGGAAAAACCAGAATTGAATAGAAAATTTGACATCCAGACACAAGAAGGAAGAGATGCCTGAGAAGGTAATCAGGGAAAAGAAATCAAAAGGAACTTATCAAAGTTGAACTATTTACATTCCTATATGGAAAAGCAATAACTGTGACTGATGATATCTTTCTCACTATGAAAATAATGGAAGAAGTGTGTGTGGTCATATGAATACATATGTGAATGTGTGTGTATATGGTTACAGTTATATATGGATAGAGGGCATCCGTTGAATTTGTTGGGAAGGGAGGATACTCAAGGGATGAAATTATGAGGTGAGAGAGGAAAGTGGCAAGAAGATATGGGGAGAGACAGGGTAGGGTAAACTATCTTATGTAGAAGAAGCAAGGGGAAGTGGTTGCAATGGAGGGGGAGAATAGGAAGGCAAAAAAGGCAAAACCACATTCTCATTGAATTTGGTTCAGGGAGAGGATGACATACATACTAAATGGGATATCTCAATCTGCAGCAGGACAGGGGGAGGGGGATGAGAGGAGGGATGATGGATGGGAGGGCATCCTTGGGGGGAGGGGTGTTTGGAAGTACCCACTATAGAAGAGGGACAGGATCATGTAGGGAATAGACCAGGTGGGGGTGGGATGAGTGGGAGGGAATTATAAGCAGCCTTGTACAATATATCTACTATGATAATGTTTTGCATAGCTAGACATGTACAACATATACTGAATTACTTATCTCCCAAGAGGGAATGGGCGACAAGGGAGGAAGGAAATGGATCTGAAATTTGAGGTCGCAACATTAAATGTTTCAAATATATATAAATACTATTATTAATACTCTTTTGCTTATAATTGGGAGATAAGATGTGAAGGCATTGGGACACAAAGATTCACCTCCCTCTAATGGAAAAGTCGAAGGGGGTATGGGAGAAGGTATGGGAGAGAGCAGATTGGAGGAAGCGATATCTTGTGGGACTGCTATTCTGGGAGGTTGGGTAGGGGAATAACTGGGGGAAAATGATTGTAACTCAAAATCTGGTGGAAATGAATGATGTAAAACAGAAGTTAATAAACCATTTGTTTAAAAAAAAAGGTAAGTTTGGATAGTAAATTATCTTTTTCACCCTTTCCCTTACTGCCCCCCAACCAAGTGGGTAGAGCTCTGTCTCTAGAATCAGAAAGGCCCAAACTCAAATCCAGCCTCAGACATTTTCTAGCTGAGGGACCCAGGACAAATTACTTAACCTCTGCATGCCTCAGTTTCCTCAACTCTAAAATGTGGCTAATAACAATAATACCTACATTCCAGGGTTATTGTGAGAATCAAATGAGATATTTGTAAAAAAAAAAAAGCCATTTATCACAGTGCCTGACACATAGTAGGTGTTTTTAAAATGCTTGTTCTCTCATCTGCTTTTTCCCTAATGAAACCTGCCCCCCCATCCTCCCATCATCATATAATCAGGCTATAGGAGGAGGAAATTTCCCTGGAGTCTAGAATAGTCAGGAGATCCTTTGTCGGATTGGTAGGACATGAACGAGGTTGTAGGATTCTGATAGTCTGAGAGCAGTGGGCAAGGCATCACAACAGAATAATTGAAGCAATCCCTTCAAAACAACCACCCACTCAGCCTTAATGAATTTCCCTTTGTTTTTGGTTTAGAGAGATCATTTTCCCCAGTGCCTGGTTAAATGCAGGTACCACCAACCACACCCTCCTGTCTGGAAGCAATAAAGTGGTTTTTGGCTCCTATAGAGAGGATGATGGAGCATGGATTAAGCTCTGTGTTAAGGAGCTGAGAGAATGAGGTACTTGGAAGCTCAGGTGATTTTACATTTTCTTCTGAGTGTTTTCTTGAAGTACTTTGGAGACATTGGCTGGGAACTGTGGCATTTTCATTTAATGGCTTCCATTATAAATGCTGGTTCTCCTCTGGATGACCTAGTCCAAAATCCTCTTTTTACAAAGGAGGGAAACTGAGGAGCAGAGATATAGGGCTGCATAGTGAGTCTGTGGGAAAGCCAAGGCTGATGCTTCTCTTGGTGAGAGGTCCAATATTTTTTCTTCTCTACTAGGAACACAGAAGCTTATCAAGCATCAGGAAGTGAATGTGAACAGGAGAGAGATTGGCCAGGGGAATCTGAGATATACTAAGGTACGGTACAAATTGGTAAACATTTTTAAAGGGTTATATAAAGATGGAAACTTTTTACCGGGCTTTGTGAAAATTGTGACTGCCAGCACTCTCCTGTTCCCATTTAAAGATCCCCTCATGTTCCCAGAGACATCTGACACCCCATCCATCAGCAGCAGACCCCACTTTATTTTTTCTGCTGTCTGCTTCTGGAGCAGCAGGGTGGGAGCCAGGCAGTCTCCAGAAGGCTTGGGACCCCTATTTTCAGAAGGTTTCAAATCATCCCAGACCCCTTGCTCCTGGGACCGATGCTGGTTGAATCAACATTTCGATCTATAATGCTTACTTGTGTGAGCTCCTTCTCTCCCCCGCTCTTTTCCCAGCCACAAAGGGAGTGGTGTTTCAGTATAACTTCCCAACACAGGGCAAAAATCAATTATGGCTTTGACACTTTCCAAATGAAGTGTTTAGAAGACTGAGGGAGAACAGTGAATAAGACTTGTCTTTGTGAAGGCAGCAGCCGTAGTGAGCTTTATGGGAATTAAAACAAAAGCCCATAGTTCAGATCCCACTGGAACTGACTCCACAGATGAACAGCACCACACAATAGTGATTGACGGTGTTACATACCTTTGTCCAAGTGGGTCCTGTTGAAAGCCCCCCACGCCTCTCCCTAGTCAATTGAAGGGCTCTGAGCTCTTGTTAATTTGGATTTGCTATGAAAGGGGGTGTACAGGTTTGGGACACTTCCCTTGTGTATTATTATTCTCCCTCTATAGCCTTCTCTTACCACTCTACCCTGCCAAGGTAGGATGAAAAATGCCACCTGGGGGACATTTTCTTTGTTCCTAACTGGAGATTATGCTCTGCAGTGAAAAGAAAACAGTGTATGAATTTGGACACCTTGGCTATCTAGTCCAAGGGCTCTGCAGATGACTCTCTGGGTGGCCTCAGGCCAGATATTTCATAAGATCATAAGACTGAGAGACAGGAGGGACCTAAAAGGTCATCTAGTCAACTTGCCCATCAATTTTGCTGATGAGAAAACTGAGGTCCAGAGAAGTTTAGTGATTTGTCCACGGGTTGCTAAGGTAATAAGTGACAGAGGGGGGTGGATTCCAACCCAGGTCTTCTGGTCCCAAATTCATCATTCTCTACCATTTGAGCCCTGATCATTCTTTCTGGAACATTCAATGGCACAGAATGTTAGAGCCGCAGGCTCCTCTGAGATTGTCTTGTCCAGCCCTTCATTCTGCAGGTCAGGAAACTGAAGCCCAGAGACGTCATTGGCCTAAGGTTACCTTACCTAGTAAGGGTCAAGGTTAGGACTCTGGCTCACATCTCTGAAATGCATTCCTCCCCCCTCCTCCATGCCCAGAACATCATTTTTAGCACCCACTGGACTTAAATTTTTGGTTCTTTTTAGAAAAAAGTTCCACCAGAGATTTACATGAGAAGACAGAGAATGTTAGAAGTTTAGGGGACTGGGAGACATTATAGTCCAACACTTTCATTTTATAAATGGGGAAAATGAGGCCCACTCCAGGAAAGGGGCTTGCCCAATGTCACCTACCCACAGACTCACACTTGGTTATTGAGGGGAGTAGTGTGTGATAGAATGAAAATACTGGACTTAAGAGTTAGTAGATTCTCAGTTCCCCCATTTTCGTTTGTTTGTTTTTTGTTTTTGTTTTGTTTTGTTTTTTTTTTGGAGGGCAATTGAGGTTAAGTAACTTGCCCAAGGTCACACGGCTAGGTTTTTGTTTGTGTGTCCATTAAGTGTCTGAGGCCAGATCTGAACTCAGGTCCTTCTGACTCCAGGGCCGACGCTCTACTCACTGCGCCACCTAGCCGCCCCAAAGTTCCCCCATTTTCTTTTTTTTTTTTAAGCAATTGGGGTTAAGTAACTTGCTCAAGGTTACACGGCTAGTCATTATTTATGCGTGGGTGCTCATTTTCTGAGGCCGGATCTGATCTCGGGTCATCCCAACTCTGAGGCCGGCACTCTTACTCACTGCGCCACCTAACCGCCCCTTTAGGGCAACTGGGGTTAAGTAACTTGCCCAAGGTTACACGGCTAGGTTTTTGTTTGTATGGATTAAGTGTTGGAGGCCGGCTCCGAACTCAGGTCCTTCTGATTCCAGGGCCGGCGCTCTATTCACTGCACCTCCTAGCCGCCCCCAAGTTCCCCCATTTTCTAAGCTATTTCAGAATCCTGAATCAATAAACACACACATACATATGTATATACATATACATACACACATATGTACATACATGTATATACAAATATACACATACATTATATACAATATACATTATATATACATATATATTACATATACGAAAGAATAGCTTTTATTCTAAATCTATATTTATGACTAGACTTAAGACCTAGGCCTGAGGAGACCGTATAGAGTGTCAGCTGCCTTCATGTTCCCAGTATAGGAGCTGACATTTTCTTCATATTCTCCCAGTCCAAGACCATCTATACAGCTAGCCTCTGGAGATGTTTGCTGAACTAAGTTCACTTCTAGAAACTAGGGACCAAAGAAAATGTCCCCAGGGGGATCAACAGTAGAATTCTCATCTTTGGACCAAAGTCTCTATTCTTGAGATGATTTATTTGTTTGTTTTTGGTTGGAGAAAATGGGTCCCAGGAGGTTGAGGGGATCTGGGGCCCATATCATGCCCTAGCCCATCCCTGAGGGCTGAGAATTTGAGAGGGACACAGTTTGTTTACTTAGGAGAATAAGGTGTATGCTAAAATTACTCTACTCTTTGAGGGGGTGATGGGGAAGGGAAGAGCACCCTCATTAAAGACCAAATAATCCTCCTGGAGGTCATTAGGGGCTATACATGTCTATATCGTCCTGGCTCCAGTGGAAGACCTGACTGACACACTCTGACAAAAACATGGCAAGAGTCCCCACTAGAGGACCTGCCTAGATTGCAATAGATAGAAGTATGCCTCAGCTGCCATCATTCAGGGGAGTGTGCTGCAACCTTCACACAGAAGAGGGTACCCAGAGCCAGGACCCACTATGAAAGGACTGTATTTGCAGATGTTCTCACTGGGGGGGATGGGGGACCAAGGTTGTCATTACCATAATTTTAGTTCCCCAAAGGGCACTCAGACTGGGTAAGTGACCTATAGAGAACACAGGGCTACCAGTTAGGAATCTGAGGGGAGACAAAAGGGAGAAGCAGAAAAATATGGAACATTTCATTAATATGCATGTCACTCTTATGCAGGGGCCTTGCTAATCCCTGTATCATTCCAATTTTAGTATATGTGCTGCCAAAGACAGCACAGCTTATATATTCTTGTAGTAATTACCAGATAGATGCCCTGCGATTTGCTATGGAAGCTATATCCACTGCCTCCTAATCTTCTTCCTCACATACCTTCTTTCCCCATTGGTATCGGTGTGTTGTGGTATAAAGGCTAGCTTCCTGTCTTGTTTCATCCATTGCAATAGCAATGGCTGTTTGGTAAGTAGGATTGGATAGCCCGATAATTAGGAAGAAGAGAAGGAGCAAGAGATGAAATTTCTTTTGTATGGGATTTGCTGCCTAGGGTGGTGCAAAAAGATGGTCTGAGGAAGCTTGAGAATCCATTGGGAAAGCAAGATGACATGTTAAGAAGAAATTATACTGTGATTACCATGTAACACTTTGTTCATTTTGACAAGGCAGAAATATATGGTTTAAAAAAAGAAAGAAAATCATGATCAGACATTTTTATTCACTAAAATGTGAAGATGTTCCTCTTTGGGGGTTGTATATAACTTGTTAGGGAGATGTGAAATAAGACATAGGATGCCTGTGCAACTGTGTAAGGAAAGCCATCAGTCACCAAGCAAGAGGAAGGGACCAGACAGACATGGCTTGAGAGTTGTGGGAGTATCTTCTAATTACCTGAGACTAGAAGAAGGCCCCAAGCATACAGGAAGGTTCTTCTGTAGAGGATTTTTTTGCTTTTTTTTTTTTTTTTTTTTGGGAGGGCAGTCGGGGTTAAGTGATTTGCCCAAGGTCACACAGCTAGTTTTTGTGTTAAGTGTCTGAGGCCAGATTTGAAATCAGGTCCTCCTGATTCCAGGGCCGGTGCTCTATTCACTGTGCCACCTAGCTGCCCCAGCCACCCTCCCAATTTTTAGTTGTAAAGTGAGGGTCATTACTTAATTCAAAGTTTTATCACTAGGGAAAGCTACATTCCATATGAAAGACTGGAATTTTTTCAGCAGTGCCTATTAAATACTGAATTATCTGAAGGACAAATTTCTCCATTTAAAGCAGGCCCTGAAAGCTCTGCAGTCTGTATATCACATGAGTTCTATGGATGGTGGTGTTAGGATGAATGTCAAGGAATTGTGGCCTTGTCACAGTAACTATGGCCTGAAAGAGAAGTCAAAGGAGAGGAATAAATTCTACGTTAGGGAAGCCCTAAATCGAAGGGCAGGCAATCAGTGATTAGAATAGGGACAAGTGGGTAGCACAGTGAATAGAGGGCTGGGCCTGGAGTCAGGAACACCCATCTTCCTGAGTTCAGATTTGGCCTCACACACTTACTAGCTGTGTGACCCTGGGCAAGTCACTTAACCGCATCTGCCTCAGTTTCCTCATCTGTAAAAGGAATTGGAGAAGGAAATGGCAAACTATTCTGGTATCTCTGCCAAAAGCAGATGGAGTCACAAAGAGTTGGATACAACTTAAAAACAACTGAACAAAGAGGGGGAAATTCCAGGGCACCAACAATCAGAGTATTACACCATGAACTTTATTCCAAGGCAATAATTCCTCATACTAGTTGGTTACTTTTTGTAAGGCATGAACAGGTTCCAGGGCATAAGCACTCACTAAGCCATAACCAGAGTGGGACGACCAGGCTTTTGTTCCAGGGAACCAGATTTAGAGGGTGCTGTCAGCACTCACAGTCCTTTAGCAGAGTAGAAATGTGGTGTAGCTTCTAGTTAGTAAATAAGGCATTAAACCCATGATTTCTTTTTAGGGAACTCTCGGAGGAAGGGAGTCCCTTTAGCAATGCTGATTAGCACATTCCCTGCAACTTGTAGTTGCCTTAGAAAAAGTTGCCTAAGACTAATCAGTTCAATGAACCCATGATTCTAGAGGTGAGGAACTTAAAATGAAAAATAGCATTTACATTTTTGGATGTGGTCAGTGAGGGAATTTGATTATATATATTTGTTTTGAGAGTTTTCTTTTTCTTTTTTATTTATTCATTTGAAGGGAAAAGTATAAGGGAGAAAAAGAAATGCTTGTTAAACAGAAAAAAATAATAGTTAAAAAAAAAAACAGAACAGAAACCTTAAAAAAAAAAAAAAGAAAATTGCCTAAGAGTTCCGAGAAACGAAGTGACTTTCCCAGGATTGTACAGATTGTATTTGGCTGCAGCAAGATTTGATTCTCGTCTTTCTGGGTTCAAGGCCACATCTTTATCCACTATGTCAAGTTTGTATCTTGTGGACAAAAATAAATTAGTTAAGATAGAAAGCTCTGAGATGACAAGCTAGAGTGAACTTCCTGACCTACCTACTCCTCCAACACTACCCTTGAATCTGCTTCAAGGTTTCTGTCTCTTCAGCAAAGGGCAGTGGCCTGATTTTACCATTTGAACTTAGCATAAAGCATCCTAGTTACTATTTCAAGTTGACCTCAGACTCCTGGTTCTGGTAAAAGGTGGGGTGAAGTCAATATTTCTGAGTGGACTATGGAGAGGTCAGTTGTTTGAATGTGACTTCTGTTACATATTTACAATTGCAATGACCAACTTCTGGTTCTCTCCCCATGTCTTTCAATTTGGCCTTGCTTACCATCACCTTTCTGAGTTAACAAAGGTTTCTAAGCTCAGAAAGTGGTTATCACTAGACCCTCTGGCAAAATTTTTGGAAGACAAATCCCAAATGGGGTTGTAAAGGGATACAGTTCTGTTTATGGGAGATGAACAGATGGAAACTTAGGATTTTTAAGACTCTGGGTTAAAAATAATATGGTATATCCTCAGGGAAGCTAAAAATAGTTTTTGGTACTGTGCCAACAACAGTAGCAAGAACAGAGCACTGAGAGGAAAATTCTCAGGAAATCAGGCCTGTGACAATCCCACTCTTGGTCTCCTCTCTCAAGAAACGACAAGTAAGGGTTTTTCCTTGGATTCCACACAATGAGCAAATTCTGCTAAGCTAATTGGTGTCATGGCCATTTACACTGCAGCTGTGGCTTTGATCTTCTTTAGAAATTATCTGTCAGGACTCTGGTAAACACATGGCCTATTTAGCAATCATCCATTAAAGTCCAAGAGAAGGAATAACATTTATTGCCTTAACCACTACCTGCTAGAATCTCATGCTGTTTTACCCCCTCAGAGAGGGCCTGCTTTGGTAGAATAACTATAAGGAGAGCCAGAAAATATGGTGGAAAGAGTCAAAAAAGCTGCTTCACATATTTGAATTGGATGTGGTGAAATATTTTACCCTATTTGTAACAATAAATCAATAGCAATTTATTGATCACCTACCATGTGCTTGGTATTCTTGATGAAATCAAGATAGTCCATTAAATATCCATATGGAAGCTTCTCCAGATTTGAAAACTAATCCAATTTAACCATTCACAGAATTCAGACTGGACCAATATACTCTAACTCTATATCTAACATCAGAAGTGCTGACAATTGCAGAAATGGTTTAATGACCTTTGATCTTGGTGGGTGTGAGTGAGCATGTTAGGTCTTCAGTAGGCACTCAGTTCAACCTACACTGGGCAAAGAAAGGCTAGCCCATCCAGCCTTAGGTGAAACCAATCTCTATCTCTCTCTTGGTCCCTCCCTCCCTCTCCTCCCTCCCTCTCCTCCCCCCTCTACCCCCCCATCCCTCCTTCCATTCTTTTTTTTTCTTTTTCTTTTTGCTTTTTGGAGGGCAATTGGGGTTAAGTGACTTGCCCAAGGTCACACAGCTAGTTTTTGTGTTAAGTACCTGAGGCCAGATTTGAATTCAGGTCCTCCTAATTCAAGGGCCAGTACTCTATTCACTGCTCCACCTAGTTGCCCCCTTCCATTCTTAAGGATGGCTCTGATCAGTCTCAGTTTCCTCAACTATAAAATGGGAACAATGATAGCTCTTAACTTACAGGTCAGTTTGTGAGAATAAAATGAGATTATAGACATATATGCAGATATATGTCTGTGTACGTGTATCTACACTTGTCTATATGTGGTTATGTACACATATACACATACATACACACACCCACTTTGCAAACCTTAGAGATTGATATAAATGTCCATTACTCATAGGCAGTTGTTTTTACCCCCACAAAGCTAAAGTTGCTTTTACAATTGCCTCCCCCAATATTGCTCTTGGCTCTCCCATCTGGGGCCAAACACATGAATGAACAAGTCTAATCCTTCTTTACGTGATAGCCCTCCAAATCACTGAAGGCAGCTCTTTCTTTTCCAGGCTAAATATTACCAGTTACTAACCAAATATCTATTTAATACCTGCGATGTACAAGGTACCATGCTATGAATTAGTTATACAAAGACAAAATAAAACAGTGTCTGACCTCAAGGAATTTTGATTCTACTGGGGAGATACAAAATGAAAATAGATAGGTAGGTCATATATGGTTCAAGGGACCTTCCTAGAAAAGGGCTCCAACTCTGGGCTCAGGTAAACTAGGATTTTTGTACCTATAAGAACTTTATGGGAGGCAAATAAGCAACTAAGTAGGCAAAGTTTACAAATTTGAATGCAACCTATAAGAGTTTCCTGATTAGGATGAACTTAGGGGGACTTCACAGCAATGAAGACAATGTAAAAAATTATTCTCTTGGCCATTATTCATATCATGTTAACAAATTCCAGAGCACTTTGCTATATTTGTGACTTACAGAGACCTATACTTACCAAAAAAGGAATCCAGCACCTTCAGGGGTTGTAAAGTCTTGCTTTGGTCTCTACTACCTAGGTTTGGGCTGTCTGGAGAATGTGCTGTGACCAAGGCCATCTCTTATACCTTAAGAATTTGGCAAAATAGAACACAAAATGGGACTTTTCAAGAAATCAATTCATTCATCGTATTGTTGAATTTAGATATGGAAGGAATCTTAGAAACTAAACAAGGAGTTGACTTTTTATGTGTCTTGGACCAACGAGTTGGCAGTCAGGTGAAGGCCATGGATACCCTTTAAGCATAATGCTTTTAAATGCATAAAACAACCCTACAGGATGACAAAGGAATCCAGTTATATTGAAATGCATTTATTAAAATATTTTTTAAAGAGTTCACAGACAACAGGTTAAAAGAATCCCTGATTTAGTCCAACCTCTTATCTTGAAGATAGGGAAGTTGAGTCTCTGAGAGGTAAAATAACTTGTTCAGGGTCACAGAAGAAATGAAGGAATAGAGCTAGGATTCAAACCCCAATCTTCTGATTCTAGATCCAGCATTCTTGCTTTGCCGCTCCCCCCATTTTGCTTTAAATTTTATTAATCTGCTCCCTTTAAAATGTTATTTTTTTTTCAGTTGATAAACATCAGCCTTCCATTCCTTCTACCCAGCCCCACTCTGGGGCAAAAAAAGGAAAAGAAAAACAAAACCCTTGTAACAAATGTGTATAATCCGGTAAAACAATTTCCTACATTGGCCATGTTCCTCAATAAAATAATCAGTGTTCTTTCCACTCTATCAAACCATCTCCAATCAATCACTCATTCAGAATATTTTGATCCCCAGCTATAAAGTAGGTAGGCACTGGGGAAGAGAAAGATGAACATATTGTATTGCAAGTCATAGTCTCTGTCTATAAGGAACTCAGAAGGGAGGCTAAGATATATATGTGCATGACTGATTATGATAAAGGGCAGAATGTGACCCCTGCTGAGGGGGAGAAATTAAGTTCTGGTGGTTCAGAAGAGAGGGAAATTAATTTCTGATAGGGTAGAGGTAAAGGAAGGTTTCATGGAGGAAGTGGCATTTAAATTCAGCCTTGAAGAATGAGTAGGTTCTTGACAGGTAGAGATCAGGGGATGGACATTCCAGGTAGAGGCAAAGGTATGCGCCAAAAGCATATTTGGAGAATGGGGTAGTGCCTGCTTTATAGAGAGAATATGGCATATGTGGTTCACAATAAGAGTGAAAAGGCAGGTTGATTTTGAACTGTCAAAAGCCAGGCTAAGGAGCTTGGACTTGTTTTGGTAAGGAGCAGGGAACCTGAGAGTTTTCAGCAGGGAACGATGTGCCTAGATTTGGAATTATTAGAATGTAAGTGGTGTCAGTATCAAATGCCATTCCCCAGTATGGTAAGGGTAGCCTCCCTTCTTCTCCAGTGCTCTAGGTTCTGGTATAGTCTGGGAAGGCAGATGCTAGATAGACCCTAGAGAATCCCTGGCCATAAGGAATCCTGGAAGATTAAAGCATTTTTGGTTCTGAAAGAAAACCTGGGTCCTACTAGAGAATGAATTACCCAAATCTCTAGGTTCCATCAACTCTTCAGTCTCCTATGCAGAGAGTTTTAGGTAGTGTAATGTTAATGGGATTTAAGATCTTCTCTCCTCCCCCCCCCCCCCTCCCCCCGCCATTAATAGACCTCACATGCAGTCCATTAAGGAAAGCTGTTTGGGGTGGGGCCTTGTTTGTAGGAAGGCTTTCACACCTTTTGTTCATTTTTAATTAGTCAAGACGGTTTCGATGCCTTCTGGCTCTGAGAAGTGTAAGTATACTAAGTTGGTATGTTGCTTTAGGGGCTTGCTTACAAGAAGGATCTTGTGATTCCCTAGTATAGGCTCTGAGTGTCTGTATGTTCAGAGCTCCTGACTGCTCAGATGTAGAGGTTCTCTCAATCCTGGGATGTATGTAAAGTGTACAGCAACATTCCTTTCATTCAGGCAGTCACAGCCCTGTCTGTTGGTCTTTATTTCTCTGTTTCTATTTTCTCTGTATTTCCTCTGAAGTTCAGGGTGAATGTGACCCCTTAAACAGCTAGCTTTCCTAATAATGCAGATCTAAGAACCTGTGCTAGCAGTCATCTTGGGTCTGCCAGTGTGGTTGCCACTATAGGTAGTGGAATGAAAGTGGTGTTACTTTCTCTTCATCTTTTCCCTAGTCAACTCTGGCTGTTCTTAGCCTAGCCTTTCATTTCCCTCTCTCAACCTCACAATTACCAAAAAGAAAAAAAAAATTAGATGTAACTGAGGAAAAATAAACTACTAAATAAAAAAGAAAAACAGAAGAGAAGAAAGAAAATAGGGAGAAATTTTTAAAAATCTGAAGAAATGATAATCAGATTGGTTTGAAGTGCTTACTCTATACTAGGCACTGTGATACAAAGAAGGTAATCATTCTCTATTCTCCAAGAGCTTATGAGCCTGACTGGGGGCAGGGAGAGAAGTGGGGGTAAAGAGGACTAGAAACAAGGTTGGTTGAATAATCTTTTTCCATGGCACTGCAGGATGTTGCAGAAGTTGAAGCTAGTTGCCTCCTGAATAACTTTAGATCATGTCTTTGAAATAAGTCAGCAGAGTATCTCTAG
Organism: Gymnobelideus leadbeateri; assembly: GCA_011680675.1. NCBI lineage: Eukaryota > Metazoa > Chordata > Mammalia > Diprotodontia > Petauridae > Gymnobelideus > Gymnobelideus leadbeateri. The sequence continues at coordinate 23,009 of WOXC01003132.1, read as the reverse complement.
CCCAAGAGCAATTAGCTTTTGTTATAAGTTATTGGAAGAAAAAAAGAGATGAATAAAGGCAATGGTGTTAATAAGAAAAATGGAATCACAGATTGCAGGGAGGGAGAGGGAATATTTTGTAGTGTTAATTATAAGGTCTAGTTAGCTTATTTACAATATCTCATTAAACCAGGGACCCTTGAGAATAGTGATGCCATTGCTTTAACATTTTCTGTTGCTGTGTGTGTGTATGCAATTGCTTAAATAGTCTGACTCCATTTCCTGAAGCATTTATTTTTGCTGAGTTTCCCCTGGAGTCACATTATGAAAGACAGACTTTTTTGCATCACAAGGAAGAAATATTTGGGAAAGATAGTCGAGGAAATCTTTCCCTTTCATCAAGGCCTCACACAGATGTTATCCCATGAAGCCTTCCCTGACTCTCCATGACAGAAGTAATCTTTCTTCTACTGTATTAGAGAGTGTTGAGACTCTCCCCTACACATATAATTTGTATCATGTAACTGTACACATCATACCTTCCTCCTTAGATTGTAAAACTCGAGAGCAGATGGTCTTAATTTCATCTTCATGCCCCTTTACAGTATGCAGAACAGTGCTTTGTTCCTAGTAAATACTCCAACTCAATCAGCAAAGCATTTATTAAGTGCTCATTATAGGTTAGGAACTCTGGTAATGGTGCTAACAGTTGGAGAGATGGCTAAAAGGAAGACTGTAAATGATTAACAGAGAACCAGAAGGTTTGGAAAATCCACACTGACCTCTTGACTAATTTATTTAATATATGAATAACTACAGGAGTTAAACAGCCAGTGATGGTCATAATTCTATGGCTTGGATACTGGCATACCTGAAAGATTAGGAAAGACTGCCATAGTGTCTAAAGTGAAAGACACAGATATCTCTATCAACACCACCCAGGTCTATGTTAAAATATGGTACAACTCAATATCTATGACTTTCCTTAGGAACAAGTAACAAAGGGGAAGACCAACAGACACAAGGAAAACCTGTCCAGATAAGTGGACTCCCCAGAGCTGTGCTACCCCACCATAACAGGAGTTCACCTGACTCTCTTATTTGATTTTGCTCTTTCTCTAGTTAGTATTCTCAGCTCTACAGTCATAGAAACAGCTAGGTGTTGAAATGGATAGAACACTGGTCCTAGAGTCAGGAAGACCCAAATTCAAATCCAGTCTCAGACACTTGCTTCCTTTCTTCTTCCCTAGGATAAGGACCATTTTAGGGAATACCAACCCAGAGTGCTGGGCTCTTCCTACTTTTCTAAAATAGGCCAGGACTTACTATGGTCTCTCGTTTGTGTTATTAGCAACAGCTGTTGCCTTTCTGTTCCCACAGCTTTATTGCTCCTACTCCTTTATTACACTAATAACAATGACCATTTCTCAGGATTTTATTTTCCCCTTTAAGACATACATAGGTAGTGAAATAAACACAATAATCAGTAATTTATGCAATATTCTATCAGTCTGGAATCTATTAGTGAATACTTCTCTACATGGAGTTATGGGGCTAAAGAATGCTTTAGTGGGATTGTTTATTTTCCTATTTAAGAAGAGATTTTGGTTAGACCTACTCTGAGTTTATGAGCTCAGTGGACCTCTAGGGCCCCTAGACTATCAACAGCTCAGCTGAGATCAGAGACCTTAAGTCTGACTTTCCTAGACTATTTAGGCTTAAAAGATCCAATTAAAGGTAAAAATTTTAAAAAAGCATGAAGTGAATCAATTACAAAATAGTTTGAGGAAAAGCTAAATATAGGAATTGGCTTTGGAGTTCTTGGGCAGCTGATTGTCCTTGGTCCCCCTTCTTCTTTTCACAATACCCTTTTGGTTTCTTCTACATTTTGGCCCCTCCTCTACTACTTGCCATTGTCACTATCCTTTCTTTTAAGTCCCTTCTTTTGCTACTAGAAACGAGTTTCATTGAAAATCTGCCTTTGTAAAATATTGCTAAGGGAAATAATTCGTCACGTTAGCCCAACTAAGTCCCATGCCTCGTCTCAGATCCTGGTTCCCTCAAATGGACAATCATTACTTGAAATGATTTGTTCCAGGTATCCGCCGATTACAGCTTAAGTAGTTTTAAGTGTTTCTCAAAATATCGTGTAGAGATTGTCCATGTTTCATTCTGTGGCACTAAAAGAGGTTAGGTTTGGTACTACTGAGGCAACAGGCTGCAGTATAAGAGAACCTGTCACTGGGATATGAGAAACACCAATTCGCTGTTGGTATAGTTCTGAATTGGACCAACCAGTTTAGAAAACAATTTAGGATTATTCAAAGAACAAAAAAGTGAGAAAGATTTATATCCTTTCACCCAGAAATCTCACTCCTGGTTAATATACCATGGATCCTATTAATAGCAAGAGAAGCTCCATTTGTACCCAAAATATATTCCTAGGAACACTACATATAATAGCAAAAAATTGGACACAAACTGTGTGCCTAGCAATGGAGGAATGATTGGACAAATTGTGGCAGATGAATGTAATGGAATAGTATTGTATCGTAATGAATGATAAATATGAATATTTAAGGAACTATGGGAGGACTTTTATGAAGTGGGGAAGAGTAAAGATGACAGAAAGAAGAGAACAATTTATATACTGACTACTATATAAATAAAGCTTTAAAAGTCAACAATATTGAGAAAAAATCAATAAACAATGTTGGTCTTATTAAAATCAAAGCATACATTCCTCTTTAATTTTAACAAACAGAAAACTTCTAAAGTATAAACTTTCATGAAATGTCTGCAATTACTTTTTTATGCTATTTGGTGTAAACATTTTGTGAAATTATTCTATGTGTCTGGAAATATCCCATGTGGGAAGGGGAAGGAGTGAGAATTGTGAAGCTTTTTGAAAAGGTATGATGTGAAAAAGTATGATTTCTTAAAAAAAGTTCCAGAAATGAGGAGTTCTACTCTCTGCCACTGACTAATTGTGAAGTCTTAGGATAAATAATTTCTTCTTTGTAGAGAGGAAATTTATGAAATTTATTTATAAATATATTTTCCTCATTTGTAAAATAAGGAACTTAAATTAGGTTACCTCAAAAGTTATTTACTATGGGCGGCTAGGTGGCACAGTGAATAGAGCATGGGCCCTGGAGTCAGGAGGACCTGAGTTCAAATTTGACCTCAGATACTTAACAGTTACTAGGTGTGTGACCTTGGGTGAGTCACTTAACCCCAATTGCTCTCCAAAAAGCAAAAAAAAAAAAAGTTATTTCCTACTCTAAAATGCTTTGATTTTAAATTGTGGTTGATTCATTCAGTTACTTTTTAGCATGGTGCAAATAAAAGTAAGTTTAAGGTAGTAACTCCACTTAAGTAAGTTCCTTGAGGGCAGGGGCCATTTTATTTTTAATGTGTCTTTATATCCCCAGTGCATAACATAGTGTGGGACTCCATGTAGGTATTTGATAAGTGTTTGTAGATTGACTAAGCCATTTAGTTTGAATCTGCTCTAAGGACAAATCCTATAGCTCTACCAGAGTGTGTGAATACACAGACCCTCTGCTCAAATAATGAGATATTTGATCCTTCTCCCTTCACCTCCCTCTCCCCATTTGCCTTTCCTAGTAGATTGTATAAAGCTCATGACCACCCTTCTCCATAATCCTCTTATACTGGAAAAATTCATTCTACAGGTGATGGGTCAGTAGCATCACTTTTATCAAATGCAATCCTCTATTGAAAGGGAGTGAGGTGTAGTAGATCACTGGATTTAGAGTCAGAAGAACAAGGTTTGAGCTCCAGCTTTGCCCCTTATTAGCTGGGTTGACCACAGGAAAGTTATTTCACTACTCTCTGAGACTCGGTTTTGATTTAAAAGCAAAACCAAAACCTGCACAATAGAAGGTACAGGATTGTCCTGAGGAAAGCCTTTTGTTAGTGTAATATGTTACCAAAGTGTGAACTGCTCTGGTTATTTGAGAGAATGAGTGAGATTCAATAAATTAGAGGTCTGAGCAATGGGGCTTCATGGCTTTTGCTTCGGGATTCCCTGAGGAAGCTGCTCTCAGATCAAGTCGGCCATTATGCTCGTACAAGATTGAATATAGTTCTGTTCAAATGGCATCATTCCTAGAATACTAATGCATTACACTCAGCATTTTAAATACAGAGCATATTTCTCCTCAGCCTTGGATAGAAAGTGTCATTTTGTTGTTCTTGTTTTTGTGTGTGTCCTTCCTGGGCTTTTGGAATGATGCTTTAATTCCTGACTCTGATATCATTCAGACGCAAGTTCACACTGAGATGGAACATATATTACAACTGACCAATTTCCATATAGATAAAAAAAAACCCTCAATGTATTCATAAACTGTGCGTTTGAAACCTATTTCTTGAAGATGGATTGCTTGGCTTTACTGCTAAGAGGTTTTTTCCCCTGACTTATCAACAATTTTATCCCCTCAAAACATTCTTTGCTGTAAATTATTCATTGCCTAGTTAGTAGTAACAGAGAGTGCCTGGGATTCTTACAGGATGCTTCCTTTTCTATTTACCTCTAATAGCTTTGTTTCTAAATACTTGGGGAAAGAAATAACTGGGAGTCCTTTGAGTTGTTACAGATGATATCTTACATGTAGTAGGTGCTTAACAATTCTTATTAAATGGAGTTGTAGGTACAGAGAATTTAAACATGTAAACTATGGTCCCAAACAAAAGGCTCTTTGTTTCTGTTGTTTATTTTGTTTTGTGTAGTTTTTACATGGGCAGGGTTCATTCTTCCTGGCAATCACACAGAAATCTTTTTGGTTTACACTACCATCAGAGTTTCTTCTGAGATCATCAGACTTTGGCTTATTTTCCACATTGCCTTTCTTCCCCCCACTGGTTTTCCTTGAGCATATAGAAATTGAGTTTTTCTAGGTTGATGAAAAAGAGGGAAAGGACCCTCACGTTCACACAAGCAGTATAGCTAAAACAACAACAACAAAATGTTAGGTTTATCTGCCAGGAAAAAAAGACAAACAAACATGCAAAAGTCTTAATCAGAAACCCTTAAAGTATTTTTCCTTTCTTCAATGGTTCTCTATCATTCCCAAGCACCTTTATAGTCCTCCAGATTTATAATATTATCCTTTGATTGAGGACTCCCCAATATTAGAAAGTATTTCAGGCTGCTGGTAAATCAAAATAATCATTTTTTTAGTGAATTCAACATTTCCAGATATTACTCTAGATAGCTTCAGATTCATATTTCTGCTCTGGTGGAAAAAGCCCCCGGTAAGGGTAAAAACCCATGACTTCCAGAGAATTAAATTAAGTAATGATCCTTTTAATGATTCCAACCTTCCCAGGAAGCTATACCATTTGCCAGTATTACTTTGCTTCTTTGTTTATGGTCTTTCTAAAGAGGTTGATAGCTGACAGCCACCATGCTCACAGTACCAATTTAGGGTGAAATCCATGCTTTGGTCATGGCTTTGATTCTTGTTATTCCTTAGCTTCCTCTCTGGATCCTAATTGGAGTAGTTCCATCTGGTCTGACAACTGAATGTTGTCTGAGAAATCCTCCTCTCTAGGAGACTTGGTCGAGGAATTTTTCTTTTGTCTAAGAGATTAGATCAAATGGTTTCTTTAGCACCATCACTTTATTGTCATCAAAGTGAATTCCTTTAGTCCCTGATTTTGTGCTTGGAGCTCTTTACTTACTTCCTTTGATGTTTTTATCTATCGACCTCTCTAGGACTACATGGTTCCCTCTTGTCCTGGGTCTATGTGGTTATTCCCTGATGTAAAAGATTGCTCCTGGTGGCTTCCCTCCAGGAAAACTTCTTTGTGTTTCTCTTCAGCCATCTTGGCTCTGGTTCTCATATCTTTATCTGGTTTACTCAGTTCTCCATTCAAAAAGTTAAGTAGCTTAAGTGTAGGACTAATCCTGACTTAATCAATCATCTTCAAATGTGGTTTTATTTTGGATTTTTATTTTGTAGAGTGAGATCCTCATCCTTTAATAGCATTAACCTTCACTAATATGATGCTAACTTTGACCAGGCTCTTCTTGGGCCCTTCCTTTTCAGGTGATTATATAATATTGAGACATTTCAAACTGGTGGTGTGTGGAACATTGCATATATTATGAGACCCAGATGATGTATTGGTTAGTTTGAATTTTTCCTCTTCATTATTTATCATTCATTGCCATAAGAGATAGGTCTTAAGGGAGTGAAAGCACAGGGATATAGTTAGAAATTAAAGCAATATGAAGGGTAAAACATATAAAAATTGAAAAATGAGAAGGCTATTACATATATTTAAGTTATTGTAGTTATAATTATAGTCTATGTGCTATCAGTAATAAACTGAATTCAGCTCTCTAGGGAAAATGTGTTTTGTTCCATGGCGTGATCTTGGGCATTGGTATGTTAAAGTATAATATGGCAGGGATTTATACATTGGCACCATCTTTGTCCCTTCTAATCCTACGTAACCTGATTTTCATGACTTTCAAACAAAGGAGAACCAAGTCTGACTTGATAATTAATTCTAAGTAAAATAATGGTGTTCCTCTGGCTAGAGGTGGACTAGATTTGAGGGGTTTCGATTCTAATTGTAATTCATAAACTTCTTCACTTTCTGTACCACAGGCATTTTCTCTGCATTTGTCCACCAAGACCAATGACATTTTCCATCTGTTTTCCTCTGGAGAAGTGTGAGCAGGCTAACCCACTCATCCCCTAGCTAGCTATGGATAGGAGTTATACCTCCTGGCTCTGAGTTTATAGGCGACAGCATATTGGCAGAACCCTATTGATCATTTTCCTTGTCTAATTATTAATTTAATATGGGTGGAAGATCTGTCCAGTCTATTCTTCAACCTTTCCTGCATATGTTACCCTGTTCCCCATGCCCTGACATTCCCATCTTCAGTTTCCCTACCCTCATGAAAGCTTAAGGCAAAGATGACATCCTTATTGTTATAGCCCTCATTGAGGGGATGAATGAAGAAATATTCATCAAGGCCTTTGGACTCTTTGGAAGAAATTAGAATACCAGCTAAGGGAGGGTATAATGGCATATAAACCTAGAGCTTGACTTTGGAAGCCATAGGAGTCCAGATGACAGAAGGCTGGCTCTTGTTTATTAAGCTGCCCACTTTGCAGATGGCCTGGCAAGATGATGTGGTTCAATATGAGACATGATGGAGACTAATGTGAAGATTTTGCATGGTTTCATATTCTGCAGGATAATGATTGAATGACTTTCCTCCCCTCCACCTACCAGGATTTTAATTTGGAAGGGGATTTTTAAAAATATTTTATAAAATTGCTGCTGCCTTCTGACACCAGACAGAAAGAAGCAGCCTGCATTTCTCTCAACTTTCAAATGAAATTCCCAGGCACTGACTTTATAAACGTCTCCAGACTTCTGCATCTCATCAAGGTTATTCGATGGCCTCCTGGCCTTAGAAAGAGAAGAGTTCTAAGAAGAGGAGGCCTCATCCTCTTTCTCTTGTCAGTGTTATCATGTATAATGATTATCACTTCCCATTACTATGTAAAATGAAGCCAAAAAGACAGAGCACAGTTTGTACTCTCTCCAGTCTAATTAGATGTGTTTTGTTATTTTCCGGATCATTCACCCTTGGTTCAATTCAAGTTTATTTTAAGACAGCCTAATCAACCTTTTAACTAGAGAATCCCTGGCTTCCTTCTGCTCCTGAGAACTGATGCCTAATTGTGTAGCAAGTGCAATTCAGCTTTGGACAAAAGAAAGACAGACGGAAAATGGAGGAAATAACCATCTTGAATTGATCACAGAATCTGAGTGGTCAAATCCAAGTGGGGACTTGTAGATACGCCCAGCCTGGATCATTGACCTAGCAGCATCATGTATTAGAGGAACACTGAATCTGGCGCCAGAGGACCTGGGTCAAGATCCTGACTCTGTGACTTAGTGGCTATATGACAGTGGGCTAATCACTTAACTCCTCTGAGGTTTCTTCCTCTAGAAAATGGAGGAACTAACAGTTTTACTGCCTCCCTCACAGAGTTGTTCTGAATAAATTAATGGGTAAGCAGTGAAATGTTCAATTAATTCAATTCAATCTGATTCAAGGCTCATTTATGGAGTGCTTACTATTGATTAGACACTGTAAAAGGGACCAGGGATCCAAAGACAAAACTGAAATCATCCTTGCCCTCAAGGAGATTATATTTTATTGAGGGAGAGAAGGGTTCTTAGGACCCCTGAGAGGGAAGACATCAAGCTAAAAGGTAGACTTTAAGAAAACCAACCCCAATGACCTAAGGAATAAGCATGGATTGACAAACCCAGAATCTGAAAGCTTATTTTCCAACTTAAATCACATAATATGGGTCATATCAACAGAAGCAGTAAACACTGGACCAAGGAACAATCATTCATTTATTTAAACATTTATCAAGTGCCTATTACATATGATGCATCAGGCTAAATAACAGAGGAGGCCTGAAGATTACTGGGCCACTAAATGAGGGGTTGTCCTAGGGGTTCATAAAGGATATTTTTGATGGCCCTGAACTGAAGAAGGGAACTACTAGTGATTTTTCCCCTTGAGGCTCAGAAATGAAAAGTAGTACTGATTTTTAGTATTGGCAAAAGGACCTTAAAGTCACTCAAAGTTACAATCTAATTAGATCCATCCATAGGAATCCTTTTCTGTTGGGAAAGATTCTCCCTACCACTGTACAAAAGAAAGTTGGCAGAAGGATATTTCCATAGAGAGAAGAACCTAGGGATTACTATACTGAATCATCTTCATGGGACCATAGAATCTTAGACTTTGGAGGATTAGAAAGTCATTTAAAGTAAGGCACCACTGAAATCCCCTCCACAGTGGCTCTGACAGGTAAGCATCTTCCTACCAGAGGATGAAAACCTTACTCCATTCCAGATCAGAAGAACTAAATCCTTTGTTAAATATTCCACTCAATCTCCATTTCTTGATCTTGCTTGACAGGTCAATTGGTCTGTTTTTACCTAGACTTCCTTTCAACCCACGATTCTTGTTTACAGAGATCCTAAATTATATGTCATCAGAGGAAAAGATTATTCTCCATGATGTAAGCTTTAAAAATTATGTATGGTCTAATTTTTCTAAGAAACTATTCATGACTATCATTTATACTTTCTTTCAAATCTTTTTTTAATTTGTGTTTCACAGTTGTCTCATTTCTTGGAATAATAACTTGCCCAAATTAATTACTTTCTGTCTAAATTGCTCTAAAATAACCTTTCCGGAGTTTTATTTGATTCCCATGTTTCCTAATCTTGGGGCATATGATGGAAAAGCACATATTTGATTTGTCCACATAATTCATGTCAGATTTTGGACAATTCTCTCTCCATCTTTCCCATTTACATCTTGTTTTGTGGAGTGTTATAATCCAAACTGTTGCCTTGGGTTATTCCATTGACCTCTCTGGGCTGAAGATTCCTTATGTGTAAATTGAGAGATTAGACTAGACAACCTCTAAGGTCCTTTCTGATTTTGACATTATATGAGTGTAAGAATCTATGAATCAGGTTGAAGTGCTTATTGAGGAATATTACAGAGATGGCTAATGAGTACATAACATTAAGCTATAGTGTTTGGTGCCATCATCAATTAATAATCATCAACATATAAATTAATTTGTATTTATGGAAAAATGTACATAACATCTCTCAGGAAGAAATATAGAATAATTTGGGAGTGAACTGGGACCCAGATTTTTCAAGGGCTTGCTCCTTGGTACCACTGCTTTCATAAGTAAAATAAGAAACACTATATTCAGAAAAACATGTGTTTAAATTTTTTCCACCCAATATTTTATGTATTTATTATGTTTGAGATACCTGCTACCTGGTCAGTATACAACTAACCTCTTTTTTTTTTCTTTTTGGAGGGGGAAGGGCAGGACTATTGGGGTTAAGTAACTTGCCCAAGGTCACACCTCTAGTAAGTGTTAAATGTCTGAGGCGGGATTTTAACTCAGGTCTTCCTGACTCCAGTGCTCTATTCACTGCACCACCTAGCAGCCCCTAGAACTAACCTCTTATGTGATAGGTTTCTTTCTGTGAGATGAGATTTGTAGTTGGAGTTTTTCAGCATGTTTGCAAATAAGTTTTCACTTTGGTTGCAGATTTTGTGTGGTATTTTCTTCAGAATATTTTTTCCATAGATCTAGATATTTATGTATCAGAAGTGATGGGAGAAAATATTTTTTAGCATAATTGTTTCAATGATTGCACACTGCAGTGTCCTCTGGGAGCCACCAGATGTCACTCTGACAGATGAAGTCTAAATGGACTTGAGAAGGTCCTCATTTATACACATTTTAACTCAGAACCACACAAAACATCAAAGCTGTAAGAGACCTTGAAGTTCATCTGTTTTCATTCCTTCATATAACAGAGAGACTAAGTGATGTGCCCTAGGTCACACAACAGAGCCCGGATCTAACTCCCAAGGGCTAGACCCCTATCATGTTTGAGAATTCATTTCCTGTCATTTTGTCATAATCATAGACTGTTAAAACTGGAATCACTTTAGATATCAGCCTGTTCAACCCCTTCATTTTCCATATGAAGATATGGAGACCTAAAGACAGAAAACCTCAGCATAGATCAGATAGCTAATTGGTAACACAGCCCAGACTAGGACCAGGTTTCTTGATTCTCAGACTAATGTTCTCTTCAAATGGGAGGTAAATAAGCTTTTAAAAATATTGGCATCGTTTGTTCTGTTGCAAGACTCTTTAGTGGACTGCATTAGGCATCTGTAACCTAAAATAGCACTGGCATTCTCTGTAAAGCTCATGGAAACTTCCCATTGTCTTTATCCTATCCTTGACACTGATAATGTCTGGGAAAGGACATTCATTTTTAAGGGTAGTTCTACACAGAGAGGATTATGGCACCCCCTCCACCAAAGTCATCATCTTTGATAGTTCCAAGAAATAGATGAAACCTCCTAGTTAAGCCCTTACTATCAAAACAGTCAAAATAAATAATTCTGCCTCTGAAGAAAGCAGTATGAAATGCATTTTTTCATCAACTTTTTAAGACAAATTAAATTAAGCAATGAAGGGGGAAATCTTCAAAACAAAGTCCCTTGAGACAGAAAAAGACAGAATAGTTCAGCCCTAGAGAGCTAGGTTCAGAGCCAGGGACCCTGTGATATACAAGTTTTAGATTCAAGAATTTCACTAGATTCAAGTTTTTGTTTTGCTACTTTTACTGCCTTTACCTTAGGAAAGAAGTTACTTAATGTCCCTAGTCTCAGTCTCTTCTATAAAATAAGACAGTTGGAGTTTAACTAGATGACCTCTGAGGGATTTGAGGCCGCTCATTGGTGAGACTGAGCCTGGTAGTATGGAGAGAACAATACCTGGGACTGGGCTACCATTAAGAAGCTTACTTTGGCCACTTTGGATGGTAACGATGTTATGTACTACCAGGTAAATTACTAATTAAATTAATTATTCTTGTTGAGTGCTAAACTTGTTTACATGCTAGTGAAAAAGTCAAAATACTATTTGTACCTTCTAAATTTCAGTACCCAGGGACAAAGCTACAGTCACCATCCCCTAGTTAATTCTCTGGTACTTGAACCCTAAATTTGCACTGATACCTTTTGTTTTCACATCACCTATGTTTTTGAATGTATACATTCCCCTTTTGATACCCACTGAGCCACAATTTACCACAGGGATTTAAAAAGAAAGAAAAAGCATTTCAATAAAACTAACTGCCACATCAACTGTGTCTGATAACCTGTGCAATATTCTGTAGTCCCAGGCCTCTGCCTCTGTAAAGAAGGGAGGAAAGTACATTTTCTTATCTCTTCTCTGGGTTCAAACTTAGTCATTATAATATCATAGCATTGAGTTTTGTTTTTCGTTCCTTCCATTTACATCAGGTTATTTTTCCTAATAAAACAAAATGAGCAGAGAGTAGAAACCCCTGGAGAGAAGAGGAGCAGGAAGAGGAGCCTGAGACTTTCCTTAGTGCTTGGCATAGTTCTTGGCAAGTACCAGGTGCTCAGAAATTCCTAGTTTACAGCTTAAAACAATTATTCCTCTTTACCACATAAAACTAGGCTCCTTAGTGTCAAGATGTAAATTGTTCACTCACTTCCAGAATAATCTTCCTTACACACGACTCTGATCTTATCAGTCCTTTGTTCAAGATCCTTTAATGACATCCCATTGCCTACAGAATGAAATTCAAACTCTTTAGTCTTTCTTTTAAGGATTTTCACAGCCTAGAATCATCTAGTTTTCCAAACTTATCTCATATTACTTCCTTATATGTACTCTATATTCAGACTAAAATGAATATTCTATATAATTCTACAAATTATCTGTGTGGACATAGCCCTTTATAAATGTTCTCTGCTCTCTGGGGGTTTCTATCCTATGCTCATTTTTCTTATTTTGTTTAGAAAAATGACCTGATGTAAGTGGAAGGAACAAAAAACAAAATTCAGTGCAGGGAAATTAGAATGACTAACCTTGACTGCGGAGAAGAGATAAGAAAATGTACCTTCTTCCCTTTTTTATAGAGGTGGAACACTAGAAGACTAGGACAGTGTAATAAATAACTACACACATACACACATATACATATGCATACATATACATATATATACATGTGTGTATGTTCTTGTGTATATATGTATACACACACACACACACACACACACACACATATATATATAATACCTGATTCAGTTGATATGTTGTCTAGTTTTGTTGAAATGTCTTTTTTCTTCCTTTTAAAATCTTAGTGGTAAATTGTGTTTTTCCTTCGTTTTCAAAGAAATCATGACATCAGGGGAATGACAAGACTTGTAGTTGACTTTGATTTGAATGAGGGAGGGCTGTGCAAGGGCACCAACCTTCCTTTCTCCTCCAGAGCCATCTGGGTCCAGTGGCCAGACATTCATCAGGATGACTGGAGATGACTCGGGATGCAGTGGGAGACCCTGGCCCTTTTAGGCTAAAGCCTTTTCAGGCTCTCACTTTGAGTGAGGTAATGCTCATTTAGAAAATAGGCCTCTTTAAGAAGTGAGTCAAGGGTTTGAGTGGTAAGTTACAGCTTGGTGGATACAGAAAGGGGAACGCATATAGCCCCAAATATAGGTGATCAGAAAGCAAAAGAAATCAATGCAAATATAGTGTTCAAATGACACTTAATTAGGGGGTGGTAACTGTAGCTTTGTCCCTGGGCACTGAAATGTAACATTTACAAAATAGCATTTTTCCTCCTTGGTGCTTCTGTTTATGCTCTTTGTTATGTCTGCTACATTTCTGGCAGTTGAAATCCTACCCATCCTTCAAAATCCGGCTTAGCCGCCAATTCCTTCATGAAGCCTTCCCTGATCCTACCTAGAGGAAAACACTTTCCCTCCTCAGACATTACATGAAACTTTGCTACAAACTCTTGAGGGAAGAGAACACATAATTCTTTTTTGAATCTATTGGAGTTTGTTAATCTTAGTAGGTATTTTGTAGGTAAGAATGTAACGAACTGAACATAGAAAGGTGAGATGTAATCTTCTGTCATTGCTATTTGTCTGTCTAGTATTCTTCCACCAAATTATAAATCCCAAGAGGGGAAGGACCTCAGTTTTCTCATTTGTAAAAGGGGATAAGAATACTTTTGGTCCCTATCTCAAAGGAATTCTGTGAAGAAATGGCTTTGCACACTCTAGAGTGTTTATAGAAATGCGTATTGTCATTGTGGAATTGACTGTCCCAAGGCACTCACTTACTTTACTCTAATTCTCCTTTGCTTTTACTCTTAGAACCAGAGTTATTTAATTGTTGTTTTAAGGTAACAAATTCCAAAGCTGTTAAGTGTTTCCTACCTCCTAGTTCAGTATCTGAGGGACTTTTTCTCATGAATCAAATTCAATAATAATACGTATGGGGAAAAAATTGGATGGGTCCCAGCACCAAAAATAATATTTAAGATGTGATATGGCCAGGGAATATTATTACTACTTCTGTCATTTCTCTGTCTCTATTTCTGTTTCTCTGTCTCTTGTCTTTGTGCCTTCGTGTCTGTCTCTTTTTCTCCTCTCCTCTCTTTTCCTTATACAGGTTTTTCCTATAAAAAAAAAAAAAATATAACCCTGTTTCAGTCAAACATCATCCTATTTCTTCCTGTTCCCAGAGAAGCTTCTAGAAATAGTAGCCCCCTTACTGTTGTCACTTTCTCACCACCATCTCATTTAACAGCCTAAAATTCAATTTCCATCCCCACCATCCCCACCACTCTACTGAAACTATTCTCTCCCAGGTCTCCAGTGGCCTCATGATTGCCAACTCCAATAAGTTTTCTCCATCCTCATCTTTAACCTTTCTACAGCACCTCTCATAGTTTATCACTCCTCTTTTTCTCTTTTCGTAAGGCAATAGGATTAAGTGACTTGTTCAGGGTTGCACAGTTAGTAAGTATCAAGTGACTGAAGTCACATTTGAACTCAGGTCCTCCTGACTCCAGGGCCGGTGCTCTATCCACTGTACCACCATCTCCCCTGAGCTGCCCTCATCACCCCTCTCTAACTGGATATTTTCTTCTCCTTTGGCTTGTACAACACTATTCTTTTCTGGTTCCCCTTCTGCCTCTACAACAACTCTTTTTCCATCCTACTGATTCATTATTCTCTACCTACCTCACGAATGTCTCTCCTCTCCACATTTCCCCCTTGGTGCTATAACCTACCGTATGGCTGTAATTATTATTTCTGTTTCAATGACTATCAAACCCATATATGCAGCCCTGATTTCTCTCCTAATTCTTCAGTTCAGTTTTTTTTTTTTTTTTGCACACCCTCCCACCACATTCAGTCATTTGTTAACCCCTGTCAAGTCTACTTCTCCACTCACATTTCTACCATATTAGTTCAGGACCTAATTACCTCCTTCTTAAATTATTGCAGTGGTCTCTCATCTGCTTTCTTTGACAAGCTCATCTATCTCCTCTCCAACACAACCTTCACAGAGTTGCCAAATTCATCTTGCTAATGCACAGGTCTGAATATGTCATCTACCTGTTTAAAAATACTCAGTGGCTCACTATTGTCTATAAGATCAATATAATTACTTAGGCTAACATTTAAAGTTTTATACAATCTGGTTATAATGTACACTTTAGCCTTTATTCCTTATCATACACTCCATGTCTCCAATTTGTTAGATTGCTCCCTGATCTCATTCTACAATGTCCTACATTCATGCATCCAGACAAAATCTTTCCTCATGCCATATGGGGATCTCTCTGCACATCCCCACCCACTGCAATGCTTCCTTCATGATCCAACTTAATGGCAACTTTATTGGGGCTGATTAAGGCCCCAAGAGTGAAAATTAAACTAGCACTGAGCTATAGAAGGTTTGACTAATTCACCCTTGCTCAGGAGGCCTCCTTTAAGATTCCCACAGCACTTGTATGCAAAAATGCCCCACCTTATCCTGAAGTTTCAGAAAGTTTTGCTGTTTGATGTAGCCCCAAAGGGAAAACCCCAATTTGGCAAATCTATACCTTTCCTCCTCTGCTCTCAGTAATTGAAATATATCTGTCTCATTAGGTGAAATTGAACTAAAAAGTTTTGCCTCTTGCAATATTCCTGATACATTTCACCAAACCCTAGGCCTCATCCAATATAAGACGAGAAATTCTGTCAAAGCCATACCAGCTTTGGCCATACCTTGTCAGACCATTCCATCTGCAAGGCTGATCTAGCAATCAAAAGGCTGAAAAACCCCAAAGCAAATATCACACAAGGTGACCAGGAATAGCACCTTGTCTCTTCACTAGTGAAAATGCTGGGAAGTCCGAAGTGGAAGTCAAGAAGGATAGAGAAGTGATAAAACCCCAGACAGGAATATAAAAGCACAGAGATGGGAGATTAGATTGTGCTATCATCACCCACAGATGTTTGCTGCTTTTTGTCAATCAGTCTCTATTCAGGCTCCCAGATGAGCCCCCAAAAGGCACATATCAGCAGGAAAAAGATAGCCAGGACCTTTATTATTAAAAGGCAGGTTTCCTAGCTCTGGAAGGTGTATCCTTGTAAGCATCTCTAGATAAAAGTAGACCTGAAGATGAGAAGTATGTGCTTGATTTTTTTTCCACAATAAAAGGAAGTTCAGCATTTCATTACAGTGTCAATCTCAAAGGTGGGAGGTGCTGATCATACTGGTCTGCTTGGCAGAGACTGACATAGTGTTTGCCTTTTATCCAGGTGCTACAATCTAACCTCACTTATCCCAAAACCTCAATACCTTCAAGAAGTTTCCTAGATTCCCCAGCTCACAGAATCATAAAATCAAAGAACTGGGAGTTTGAAAGGACCTCAGTAGCCATCATCTGCCATCATGCTCATCCTTATCAACAACAGTCATTTGTATAGTATTTACTATGTGCCAGGCACTGTGCTAAGTATTAGAGATACAAAAAAAAAAAAAAAAGGCATAGTCCCTACACTCAAGGAGCTCACATTCACATGGGGGAGACAATGTCAACAAACATTAAGTGCCTACTGTGTACAGTCATAGCACTTAGCACTAGAGGAAAAAGATAGTGCTTCATTTCAAGGAGTTCATGGTCTAATAGGGGAGACAACTTGCAAATAGCTAGGTTCAAACAAGATATACAGGATAAACTGGGGTGGTCTTAGAGGAAAGGTGTGAAGGTTAAAAAAGCCTGGAAGAAATTTATTGTAGAAGGTAAAGGGATTTAGCTGAGGCTTAAAGGAAACCAGAAGGCAGAGATGAGGAGGGAGAAAGTTTCAAAACTTGAGGGACAACCAATGAAAATACTCAGATGAGAAAAAATTTGTCCAAGGTCACATAATCAATGGTAGAATCAAGACCAAAACCAATAGTAGCTGACAGTAGTTGACCTTCCCAAGACTAAAGCCCCCATCTCAAAGCTCTCAAATCGGTGCTATTTCTACTTTACTATTGTGCACTTATTTCATTTGCTTAGTTGCTTGATGATGTGCTTCGAATCTGCAGAATTGTAATATTCAGAACTTGGAGGGACCTTTGTTTTCAGTTGTGTCTGATTTTGTGACCCATTTTGAGGTTTTCTTGGTAGAGATACTGTTTGCCATTTCCTTCTCCATCTCATGGGGAAATGGAGGCAAACAGGGTTAAGTGGCTTGCCTAGGGTCATACAACTAGTAAATGTCTGAGGCCAGATTTGAAAGCAAGAAGATGAGCCTTCTTGACTCCAGGCCCAGCAATCTATCTACTCTGCCACCTAGCTGCCCTTAAAAAACATCACTTAATACAATTCCCTCACTTTACAGAAAAGGAAACTGAAGCCCAAAGAGGTAATGTGACTTGCCTAAATTTTACATCTGCCAAATAGCATGATTTAGCACCATGGATCCATTTGTCCATCCCTCTACCCACATGATTTCATTTGATCCTCATAATAACCTTATGAAGGTAGTTAGATTGAATCAGTATCCCTCTTTCAGTGCTCCAGTCTTCCCTTCTATCTCTGTTGCTGGTGCATCTGGGACGACAGAGGCTGGATTGATTCTCATTTTGGCCTGGTCAATCTTCAGCATATCATTTCTCAAACATCTCTTTTTGGGAAAAATTTCAATTTCCTGAAAGAATAGTTTCTTCCTCTTTGGCAAAATGAATGTCAATCTGCCTTCTCTGTTCTGTATATGTGGGACAAATCATATAGTTTTGGTTTTTAATTCTTAACCTCATCCTCCTCTATTGTACTTAAATTATCATTGCAGTGGGTGCATGAATATTCTGGAAGGATTTCTTAATTTATTTCCTAGGTTAAGATGAATTCATTTGATATCTTTTATATTCTTTCGTATAGGTTCTTTTAAAATAACTGAGTCTTGGGGCAGCTAGGTGGCACAGTGAATAGAGCACTGGCCCTGGAGTCAGGAGGACCTGAGTTCAAATCTGGCCTCAGAAACATAACACTTAGTAGTCATGTGACTTTGTGCAAGTCACTTAACCCCGATGGCCCTGCCTTCCCCCCTCCAAAAAAAATAACTGAGTCTTGAGTACGGGGCCGGAGTATTAGGTTCTCCCACAATTCTCTGCGCCTTTCCTTTCCGACCTGGTCCCAGGCACGATGGCTCCCGCAAAGAAGGGCGGAGAGAAGAAGGGCCGTTCCGCCATCAACGAGGTGGTGACCCGGGAGTACACCATCAACATTCACAAGAGGATCCACGGGGTAGGCTTCAAAAAGCGAGCTCCTCGGGCTCTAAAGGAAATCCGTAAATTTGCCATGAAAGAAATGGGAACTCCAGATGTACGCATTGACACCAGACTCAACAAAGCTGTTTGGGCCAAAGGAATAAGGAACGTCCCATACCGTATCCGAGTGCGTTTGTCCAGGAAACGCAATGAGGATGAAGATTCACCAAACAAGCTGTATACGTTGGTTACTTATGTGCCTGTCACCACTTTCAAAAGCTTACAGACAGTCAATGTGGATGAAAACTAAATTGAACTTCGTTTAAATAAAATTATAAAATGTCAAAAAAAAAATAACTGAGTCTTTAATCTGATAAGTCTCTTTTTAAGGAGTTATCTCCACATCCATAACTGCCACTATGAACACCTTGTGTATTTACTTCTGAGTCCCTGGGTTCTCATTAATCCATCCTCAAGTTCTGTTCAGGTAGCTAGGTGGCATGGTGGCTAGAGCAACTGGCCTGAAGTTAGGAAGACTCATCTTCCCAAGTTCAAGTCTGGCCTTAGACACTTACAAGCTGTGTGACCCTGGGCAAGTCATTTAACCCTGTTTATCTCAGTTTTCTCATCTTTAAAATGAGCTGGAGAAAGAAATGGCAAGCCACTGGGATCACAGAGTCAGATATGACTAAAATGATGGAACAACAACAAATGCTCTTGTTTCTACTTCTGCATTCTTCTTTCCCAGATTTCATTCATTTTCTCTAATAGCTCCTGGCTTTTTTCAGGGATGTATTGAAGATATCCATCAGGCCTACATGAGGCACTTAGGTTCTGGGATTGGACTCCTGTCTAAATGTTTAATAGCTCTCTTCTGTTTGCTTTTATTTTGAGGGGCTTCTAATTGCATAAGAGGTTCATACTTCAAATCCCACTGGATCAATCAACCCTGAAATTTTCCCTGATCTCAAATGAAAACAGGTAAAATGATCCTTCCCTCTCAAGTTGCAGCTGTGAAGATTCATAAGGTATCAAAGTTGAAGAGGACTTCAGAGAGTATCTAACCAATCCCATGACTGTTACAACATCCCCAGCAAATGGTCATCTAGTCTCTGTTTGGCCCCAAATTAAGTTGGGCATTTTTTCTTTGTTATATTCTTTTTTTACTTCTATGAACTATGGAAGCACAAGGCTTAGTCACTACTGATACTGATCATCGTCTTTTTCTGAGCTCAACATCTTCCTTTTCCCCTCTTGTCATATATTATAAACCAATAAAGCAAAAAATGTGCCACACTTCTAATTTTATCTACAGCAATTCTTCAAGTAAAAGGCAGTGCTTGTTCTGTTGAAGAAAGCTTTGGATAGACTTTTTATTTTTTATTTTTTTTTTGCTGGAAAGTGGCAATCTTTTCTTTGTAAACTTTCCATGTAATAGGTGTCTAAAGTAAATATTTATTAAGAGTCAAATACAGGGGCGGCTAGGTGGCGCAGTGAATAGAGCGCCGGCCCTGGAATCAGAAGGACCTGAGTTCGGAGCCGGCCTCCGACACCTAATCCGCACAAACAAAAACCTAGCCGTGTGACCTTGGGCAAGTTACTTAACCCCAATTGCCCTAAAGGGGCGGCTAGGTGGCGCAGTGAGTAAGAGCGCCGGCCTCGGAGTTTGGATGACCCGAGATCAGATCCGGCCTCAGAAAATAAGCACCCACGCATAAATCAAATGACTAGCCGTGTAACCTTGAGCAAGTTACTTAACCCCAATTGCTTTAAAAAAAAAAAAAAAAGAGTCAAATACAACTTAAGCTGCTTGTGCATTGACTCTCTACATGTGTTAGGTAAGGGGCAGATGTTATTCAAAGCCCAGATTAAGAATAATCACATTTTTTTGTGTTCTAAAGAAATCTCTCCCCTCTGGGTTGTTAAATTTCTGAATATATTAATGAGTAGAAAATATTTTCAAGGGGGGAAAATAATTTGTGAGTTGTCTGAAAAAGCATTTAATGCTAATGTCATCAATACTTATATTAAAGTTAGAATAATAGAAAAAAGATTAACATGGCTCCTGTGCAAAAACAACTTGCAAATTTGTGAAACATTTTGTAATTTTGGTTGGATAAAAGGGAGGGTTCTATTGGGAGGAGTGAGGGAATTGTTAGGAAGTGTTACTCTCAAATATTCAACTGATCTATGACTTCATTGATTCAAGGGTTCCCTCAAATTATGCAAATCTCAAGCCACCCTTCCCTGTCCAACCTGCATGACTCATGTCCATGTCCTTCCAAAAGACTACCACCTGGTGTGTGTGGGGGTAATTAGTATGCTAGAGGCCTTTCTCCATTTCTTCTGAGATCATGAGGCTACCAGTGGAGCACTTTGGCTGAATATTTGTCAGTTCTCATTCTTGCCACGTGAACGGCTCATCCTCCTATCCTATAAAGCAATTTCTCAATGGCTTCTTTTACTCCTACTCTCCTTCAGAGTTCATCATTAGTTATATGTGGCAACGTGGTCACCCCATTATGTGTTTCGCAGTTGCTCTATGTGTGATCCTCATTTTTAATTCCTCAGAGGCCTTTATATTCCATGTTTCACTACCATATATCAATATCCCATGAATGCTAATTTTTAAATGATAGACTTTGCTTTCACTGGAAACAGAATCAGTAAGATTTGCAATTTCCTGAAAGCACTCTAGCCCACCCTCTTCCTGTTCAACTTTAGGCCTAAAATGTTGTCTAACTATACTCCCTATATAGTACAGATAAAGTATAGATACTATTAAATAGAATTGATAACAAGAGTCCTTGTTTTTGTTTTGTTTGGGTTTGGTTTTTTTTGTTTGTTTGTTTTTCTTTTTGGAGGGAGGAAGACAGGGCAACTGGGGGTAAGTGACTTGCCAAAGGTCACATGGCTAATAAGTGTTAAGTGTCTGAGGCAGGATTTAAACTTAGGTCCTCCTGACTCCATGGCCAGTGCTCTATTCACTGTGCCACCTAGCTTCCCCTAGCAAGAGTTCTTAACCTGGAATCTATGGATTAAAAAAAAATATATATGACTCTTTCAATATAATTAGTTTCCCTTAAAACTCAAAATATTTTATCTTCTTTATTTAAAAATATTAATCTAAGAAGGGATCCAAAGGCTTCAGCAGACTGCCAAACAGGGGTATCCAAATTCTTATAGAAAGCTGGGTAATAGGCATTCTTTATCTACTTTATCTTTCATGGATGGATGGTCAGGCCAAATTCTTCTGAGTGATTCCAGATCTCTTCTAGGAAGTTTGGCCATGTTCTAGGGCTTGATGCAATATGTATACTATACATAAACAGGAACTGTGCTTATGGAGAAGGTAGAAATGGAACTAAAGACAACAGAGATGGTAAAGGCAACTAAATTAGGCAAAGGATGGCAAGGAGATCTGGACTAGAGGTAATACAACTATAAAGGTGATGAGAGATTGATATAAATGTACCCAATGGAGAGGAATATATTAAAGACAGAAAAGTTTTCAGACCTTATTAAAATTGGAAAAGGGAGAACAAGTGAATACTAATAACAACTGACCTGAATGCCTACTCTCCCATCTATATTAAATCTTTATTAGTTGAGGGCATCCTCAACAAAGACATTAGTAGGGAGGAATCAGGCTTTCTCAAACAATATTCAATTAGGGACCACATCTTCATCATTTCATAATAAACTGGGAGATGTAGATAATAAAACATCTCACTGTACTTATCTGTGTATTCCAAAAAGAAGCATTGATTCAGTAGAACAAAATGCTACCTTATTGACCCTTTTATAAGAAGGTGTCTGCTATCCATACATTAAGGTCATTTAAGATTCCTTAAGAGATATAACAACAGAAATAACCCTCTTCAAAATCTCTTTGATAATGGATACCATGAGAGGTATAAAACAGGGAGATATAAACTTGCCAAGGTATTGACTATTGCAGTGGAAGAGATTCAGCCTAGAGTTCAGGTCAAGAGGATTTCCCTATGAATGGTGCAATCATCCAGACACTCCTGATAGGGGGAATATATGTAAAAAAAAAATAAAGAAAAGAGTTTTAGTGTCAATAAATATTTTAAATGAAAAAAGGGAGGGGGGTGGGGATGGGGAGCATCTTGTGAATCTGTTCATTTGAATCCTGGTATTCCCATTCCAATATGAGCAGGCAAATTCTAATTGTATCCATGGAATTTATGAAGGCAATGAAAACTGGATAATTCCAATCTGATGAATTATATTCCGAAGAACCTCAAACTTAGCATACCCCTTCTTGTGACTCAGCCTAAAAAACTTCATTATGGAATCCAGATTGAATTGGCTATACAAGGAGAAAAGGCTGCTTCAGGTTAGCTCATATGTAAAAAGGAGCTAAATTATTTCCACATTTGCAAGAGGTGATGGTACTCTCATTGGGTAGGCCACTCACTTATTAAATCATTTGTATTTTAAATAACATTTCTTTTTTAAAAGCCATCAAACTTCTATTAAGTATATGCCAAACAGTTAAATAATGACATGTTTCTATAGCATGATTTTCCCAGATTTTCAAAATTTTATAACAAGTATGGTTACTTGAAAATCTATACTTACCTTTTCTCCAAGTTAATCATCCTTCTGGACTGGCATTTTTCCTTTCATATGCTTTTCTCATTAGGCCAACTTAGTGATAACTGAATGTTTTCCATAAAACTGAAGCTTGGACCACATCTAATAGCATGTCTTTCATTTCAAAACAGATTTCAGAGCCATAGAATCTCTGAATTGGCAGTTACTTTAGAGATCATTTACCACACC